>WBMV01000651.1:0-49515 GCA_013396655.1 Campylorhamphus procurvoides
CAGGTTGAGCCCCCCCAGCTCCCAAGATCTCCATCACTCCAGGTCCCAGCTGGAAGGGGCAGGGGGGGCTCACAGGGCACTTGTTTGATCAGCTGCAGTTTGTGTCACACTGTGCCCTGCCATCCCTCTGGGGGCTCGTGGGCACATTATGATTCTCAGCAGTTCCTCAATTTTATGGGAAGGAGAATTTGTGGAAGAAGGTCAAAGAAGATTAATAAGGGACAAGGTGTCTAATAACTATACAATAGTAGACAAAAATAGGAGAACGATCACTGCTCATACTGTGCTGTTTGATCTTATTACCCTGCATTAGCAGAATTCATAATTTAAAACTTTAATAAACTCCCAGCCTCTTTGGGCCAAGATATATGTTGCTGCTGGTTTTATTAGCTACATAATAGGAAGAAGCTTTATGCAAAGTAATTACCCTGCATAAGCAAACACCTAATCACTCCTGGAAAATTCTCAGGAGCAACTAAAAGGGACAAAATCAGATGGACTGCAACCTTCAGCCAATCTGTTTTCACCTTCACGTTTACTGCTCTAGAGTAGGGGTTACTCTATTTTGGGACAGATGTCAAAGAAATGGAAGGTTCCAAATACCAAAGGTCAAATATCATGGAATGATGGAATAGTTTGGGTTGGAAGGGCCCTTAAAGATCATCCCACTCCAACTCCCTGCCATGGACAGAACATCTTCCACAGAGCAGGTTGCTCCAGGGCCCGGCAGACATCAATCAAAAGCTGGGAGAGGTTACACCCCGCTGGACTCCCTTTTTCTCTTTCTTCTTTAATGTTTCCTACAGCTTATTAACTCCTGATTATTGCCTTAAGGTGCAGCAGGTTATTAATTAATCTAGGAATATCTGGCAATTTTCTCTCCTAGTGGAGAGCATTTATATTTCTTAATTCCCTTCCCATGCCCCCAGGTTGAAGCTCAGGTGTTGGATGCACCAAACACCCCCTCCCCACCCTGCAGGTGCTGCTTGGCTGGGCCAGGGATGGCAGGGAGGCACAGCTGGGACAAGTCCTCTGCCTTTGGCACCCCAGGGCAGCAGTTCCTCCCCTCTTAACTCAAGGAATTTGGGGTTCTTTTTGCCCCTGGCACAGCTGCTTCTCTCCCAGGTAGGGCAGGTGAAGGGGATAAGGAACAATGAGCTCAGACTGAAGAAATATGCTCTGAAGGAGCCCTGGGGTTGGGATTGGCTTCTCTGGCAGCTTCTCCAGCCCCAGGGGAGGGACAAGCAGCAGGTTGCTCTGTCCTGCTCCTGTCCTGGTAGCAGGATAAGGGCACAGCAGAGGATCTGAATCCCAAAGGGCAGGTAGGGAGGCAGAGCTGGAATTGCCAGGCTTGGGGCCAAAGCCTCCTTCACTGGAGGGAAAGGGAAGGATGCACAGCAGGATTTTATGTTAATTGTGCAAAGCTTTAGCTGGAAAAACCCTTCCCTTCTTAGCAGAGTTTGCCTGTGCTGGGCAATGCTCCTGCATGCTGGGTAGGGAAGGGACTGGCTGAGCAATCAATCTGATTTAAGGATAGCTAAGGAGGGTCAGCAAAGCTTATAAAATGGTCATATTATTGAGTTTCTGAAAAGAAAAGGAGGTGGCAGATGCTTGCCATGCCACTAATGCAGGAGTGCACTGTGGATCAGCTCAGGAGAGGTTATGCAGAAGGTGTGGAGTTCAATTTCCAGGCATTGTTTAACTCGCTGAAGGTAATTCACTTTTCCACCTGCTGCTTAATTTAATTTCCATGCATATCATGGCTGGAATAGAGCACCACCCTGCCAGAGGCACACAGACCTGGGAGAGGGCAGGGGAATAGCTGAAAAATAAAATTACAGAGAACACCGATTGATTCAGTACAGGTTTTATCACCCTGTTTAAAAACAAGGAATAACTTCTGAAGGGATGATTTCAAATGTTTTCTCATTTTTGGAGTAACAGAGCTGGTATCATGATACAAGATAACCATAACCTCAGTGTGTCCTTACAGAATTTCAGTATTTTACTGGGGACAAACCAACCAATTAAAACTGGGAGAAGGTAAATCCTTTGCCCTGACTCATATTGTGCAAATATTTTCCTTCTGGGGCTTGAGCTACTCTGGGTTTAGGCTTTGCCAGAAATCCAGATTAAATGGGTTTGTTACCCGTGAGAAGAAAAGTTTTAGAGAGTCGAGAGTGGGGTTTTTTAGGACTTAAGTTTTGTTTTGCAAACTTTGAGGGGAAAAAAAAATCAATTACAGGATTTTCAGGTTTTTAGTTGTAAAAATACCCTTTTCCCAGTACAAAAGTCAGGTCCACATTTCTCACCCTGGCACAACTAAGAGAAGGGAAGAATGGTGAATGGCACCAGGGAGCTGCAAATGAAGAAATGGTAACGAGTTAATGGTAAGTAATGCAAATGTTTTTCATTCAGTAAAATGTTTGACTGAGCCTTGGAGTGAGTGGGTTTGCACCTTGGTTTGAGCACCCTGAATATAGGCAGTGAGAGGCTGTAAAATAAATCCCTGCAGGTTTGGCTTTAGGTCCACATCTCCTGTGAAATGAGAGATCCTCTGCATTGCTTTGGCTTTGGGCAGTGGGGTGGGGTGTTTGCCAGGGGCTCTGTGTGCCCAGGGACTGGCTCTGGGTTCCTGGTGCTTCACACAGCGTGGAACTGAAGGTCACAGAACCACAGGTTGGCTTGGAAGGGACCTCAAAGCCCACCCAGTGCCACCCCTGCCATGGGCAGGGACACCTTCCACCAGCCCAGGTTGCTCCAAGCCCTGTCCAACCTGGCCTTGGACACTCCCAGGGATCCAGGGGCAGCCACAGCTTCTCTGCCCACCCTGTGCCAGGGCCTGCCCACCCTCCCAGCCACCAATTCCTTCCCAATATCTAATCTAAATCTGCCCTCCTTCACCTCAAGGCCAGTCCCCTTGTGCCACCACTCCATGCCCTTGTGCAAAGTCCTTCTCCAGCCTTCTTGTAAGGCCCCTTTAGACTCAGAAATGAGGAAAAGCAAGAACTTTCTCCCCTTGCTTTATTTTTTGCAAGCACCCAGCACCATCCCCATGTCCTGGTAGCCCAGGTGTGTTGGAGGGCTCCCACACCTCTCTGACTGGGGGTGTAAAGCAGCTCTCCCAGCACCATCCCAGGGCTGTTCCCTGCAGGCTGCTGTGTCTCTTTGGGGATGGAGCAGCCAAGATGCTCCTCTCCACCACACCCCATCCCATCCCACCCCATCCATCAGCACGAGTCCATCCCTCAGCGTGCTGGAGCTCTCACCCCACACTGCACCCATCCATCAGCACACCAGGCTGCTGCCCTAATGATATATTAGTGTAATAATGTGAGCAAGGCAGCCCAGTGATCTATCACCCAGGAGATGGCACCGTTTATGGGAGGAAGGTTCCAGGAAGATATTCACTCTAATTACAGGCTGCTGGCTGACTTCTACCAGTCAGAAAGTCAGCCAATGTTCCCAGTGGATAATGGGAGCTGCTTTGTGAGCCTGGGTGGGAAATGATGGTGTTGGAATCGGGGGTTTGTTGGTGTAGTGGTTGTTCACTCCTGGCCCATCTTGAATTTGGTAAAAAAATCTGGATATCCATCCCTCCAAGGACTGCCATGGGTGCCTTAAAGGGATTTAATTTTTAGGGCTGTATTTCTCTTTCTGCTGTTTTGTGTTCTCAGTTTTCTAATCTGCATTACAACAATATGTATAATTATTCTTATATATTACAACAGTAAGTATTTGTAATGATAAATATTACCAGTAACTTATTCTCAAAGAAACCCCTCATTTGTTTCACTTCTGTGCTGTTTTGTGCCACTTTGGCACCTTCCTTGTGCAGTGGCATATGAGTCAGTGAAAAGGAGAATAACTTTGCTCTCTGATTTTAGTCACTGGTTGGAAATCTTCTCATCACAGGAAGAAAAGTGCTCTCCAAATATTTCATATTTATAACCAGCATTTTTTGATACCCTTCATTTATTTATACCCTTCTGCCCAGTGCAATTTGCCCTGTTAAGTCCCAGCTTTGTGAATCCCCAGCTCATCTCGCCTTTTTTGCTGCCACAAATTAATTGCATCTCATGAGGACAAATCTAAAACATTTCAATAAAGAAAAAAATGTAGGTTGTGGAAAAATTAGAGCTGGAAATTATGCAGTGAACAATCGTTCTTTTTATCTCCCTGACTTCTGTGAGTCAGTGAAACCCATTTCTGACACGGCTTAGAGAGCTGGAATGCTGCAGAGCGAGGAGAAAAATAGAGCTCAGGCACCACCTAGACATTGAAGGGCAATAAAATAATTAAATAGCCTGGGGTGGGTTTAGTTCCTTTGGTCCTGAAAGGGTTTTTTTTCCCCAAAGAAATATATGAAATGATGTTTAACATTAAAATATCTATAACAATAATTAATATCAGCAGTGATTCTGTCCAAGGTCTTGCTGTGGCTTTCCAGGCAATTAATCCCACAAGGCTGGAAGTGTTTAGTGCCATCCTTTATGGAGAGATCCAAGGAAAGGGGCCTTAATTGGCTGAACTGAATCCATTAAACAGCAGCAATGGGGGATCTGTGACTTTGAGCTGGGTTTTAGGGACTGGTGCAAGATCATGGAGCAGGACATGGATCACCCAACTCCACCCCCTGGGATGTCCCTCTCCAGGATGTCCATCCCTCCATCCCACCTTTGTGCCAGGCTCTGGAGCAGCACAACAAATTCCTTGTACAAAGGTGGGTGGGAAGAGCGTGAACTTGTCACTGTGGGGAAGGGAAGGTGAAAAAGGGAAGGGAAAAAACACCATTTGGGGAGCTTGGGAATCAGAACTTGGGCTTTGGGTAACACCAGAACTTACTGCAGCTGGTGCACAAATATTTTTCTTAGTGATAACATCCTTCCTTCCCTCCTTTTCTAGGAAAAATGTTGCACTGAACAATTCATTTTGTAATTTCCTACCAGTGACTCTGGATACAGCAAAACATGATGTAAAATAAATAAATCTGTTGTGCCATAAAGCACAAATCGTCCTCAGAGTGAAATCACAGACCTGCTGAACCATGAAGAGGAGTTTCTGTCTCACTGCCTTATTTACAGGAATAATGACTATATTTGTATTATAATCACCATTCCTGGGGGATTGTTTGTTATTTACTTTGTTATTTTTATATGCATTTTTGAAGTGCAGAGCTAAAGGTGTCTTTAAAAAAAGGCTGGAAGGAGAAAAGACTTTTTTGGTGTTACCAGAAAGGGGAGGAAGGGGATATGCTGTGATGGACAGTTAAAATATTACTGGTTTGGCCATCACAGTTAACCTGCTCAACTTCAAGTGTGATTGATGCTGATAATATATGAGCAACACATTCACAGGACAGGAAATGCCACCCTTGGCTGCAAACCTTCTCTTTTCTAGACCATTTTTCTGCATGATACAGTGCACATTTTCTGTAATAATATAAATACATTTTCCATATGATATAAGTGACCATCAGTTTTGCAAGCAAACAAACCCCACTTACCCTGTGTCAAATTCAGGGCACTCACCAGCAGGAGGTCACGAACTGAATATTAGCAGAACTCTGTGTCAAAGAAATGAGGCTGAATTTATTTCAGCTGTGGCTTTGGTTTTATATCCCTTGAAACATCATAGAATGGTTTGGGTTGGAAGGGACCTCAATGATCATCTAGTACCAGTTGCCACGAAGAGTTAAAAGTGAGTGGTTCAAAGTACAAATGCTGTCAAACAGATTTTTTTTTCTAAGATCTCAGGTGATTGGTAAAATCCTCATGAAATTCGATTCTATCTCCGGAAAACAGGTTAGTTTGGGTGTAAAACAACTGCCAGAGGTGGTAAATACAAAAATCTAATTGCATGGCCCTGATGAAAGTGGAGAAACTAGCAGAAAATGAAACCCTCTCCCTTTTTGTAGCCCCAAAAGGAAGCCAAGAGCCTCCAACATCCACCTGTGAATCCTTTTCCCCCAGGTGACCAGAGAGGTGTTTCCATGGGATGGCAACAGCCCTGGGGAATGTTGGTGCAGCTCTGCTGTACTTTGTCTCTGTTGTCCTTGAGCAGCCTGTGCAAACTTCTGGAGAGCTCCTGCCTGCAGAGAAGATCAGCAGACAAAGGAGAGAGAGCCCAGGATGCTCCAGCCTAATTGAGAGGCTTTGATAACCCCCCCCTTTGTCTCCAGGTACTCCCTGAGCACCAGCTGCAGGGATGAGGTTGGTATTGCATGTGCAACCCCACCAGAAAGAAATTTTTTCTATTATTTTGATGCAATTTGGGTGGAAATCAGAAGGCTGGACAAGTTGGCATCCTTGGCTGAGCAGATATCCAGCTCCTGGGCTCCAGGCTGGCAAACTGCACCCTTCTTCCACTCTGGGATGGATGGGGAAACAAATGGGTTTTGTCCCTGGTCCAGCACAGCAAGACTCAGCCAATGGGAGAATAAATCACAGGGTGTGATGGAAACACTCCTAAAGGCTCTCAGAAGCAAAGCAGGCCCTCGAGGAGACATTCCCTGCTCTGTCTTCCCATTAAAGAGGTATTTTGCAGGAATGAATAACCCACTTAACAACCACTGGAAAACACCAGCCCTCCAGAATCAATGAGGGCTTTGCTTTGGGATCTCCTGCAGCATCAGGTGGTGCTCCTGGAGCAGTTCCCTCTCTCTGCAGGACTCCAACTGGGCAGGATTTCCCCCTGGGAAAAACCAGCAGAGGGACCCGGGGGAGGTGGTTGGGAATTTTGGGACAAATGGGATGTTTTCACTAAAGGTGAAGGAGAAATCCTTCATCTTCTCTGTTCTTTCACTCAAACACATCAAGGGTCCTGTTTTACAGCCATGAAAACATGTGCTCTTCATTAAGGTGCTGACTCTGAAAGGTTTGGGCTACATGTTAATAAACAAACCACTTATTTACATACATTAAGTTAATTAGTTTCCATGAAATGAATAAAATATTATTTCTTTACATTTTCTCTCAGTAAAAGCAGATGTTAAACCCCAGAACTCCACAAATCACATTTCATATCAACAGGTTTGATCACCAGCAAATTAAAAGAGCATCTCTCATACCCAATCCCTGATGAGCTGAAGTAAAATAGGGAATACAAATATTATAAAGTTCTGTATGTTGTCTTTTCCTCTCTAATCTTTATTTTTATACCACATGTTTTCTAAATCTGGCAGATCAGGAAATCTGGGAGTTGAAAAATGGAATCCTGTTATGTCTGAAAATTATTTGAAATGGTTTTGGACGTTTCTGAAAAGTGATTTGGGGTATTTTTTGAGGTTGCAGTTCCAGGGCTTGCTCTCTAATCATTTTATTGAGGAGAAAAAAAGTGACCAAAGTCTGAGCAGACTGAAGGGAAACTTAGAGAAGAAATGTGTGATCCTGCCCTGGTGTGAGGTTATTAATATTATTTTGTGCTTATGCTTATCAAGCTCGAATATTTTACTCAGAAAGGAGCAAACCTAAGCTCTATTTTTTTATACAAGAGCATCAATTTATACATGTAGCTTACAAATTTACAAGGGGCAATTTATACATATATTGGGTAAACTGCAGAAATTTTAAAGCAAAATATTGCTGGTGGCTCCTCATTTTTTTAATGATTTTTTTAATGAAGTCCTGGTTCTCTTAAGCAGAGATTAATCCTCTCTCAGCTCAGAAAAGAGGGAGCTGCTTACTGAGGAATTAAACCCACTAATTGAGGAAGACAGATGTATGTTCTGGGCAGTGTCTGCTGCTCCAGGCCATGTCTCCTCTCTGCTGTGCTCATCACATGCCCAGAAGTTCATTTTCTATAGTTTAATATAGTTAATTTTCTAGTTGCAGCTACTTTGCTGTTTTCAAAACTAATTTCTACATCTGCTGGTGGAAATCTGACAAGTTTTTAGGGATGAAATGTGAGCTGAAATATGAGAAATTTCCTGCAGACAGCAGTGGGCTGACTTGCTGGAAGAGCTACACGTCCATCTCCCCTTTGGATTCATTCCCCTTTGGATTTTGGATCTCCATCCAGGTTGGACAGGGCTTGGAGCAACTTGGGCAAGTGGGAGATGTCCCTGCCCATGGCAGGGGTGGAATTAGAAGACTGAATCACTCATGTGTGTTGAATATCTGAGCTGTTTTAGTGAGTTTTATAATTTGCCATCTGCTGATGCTCAAACCTTCTGTATTTAGAACCAGGGGATTGTTGAGGTTGGAAAAGCCCTGAGATGGAGTGCAACCATTAAAGCACTGCCAAGGCCACCACTGACCCCTGTCCCCCAGTGCCACATCCACGTGGCTTTGAAATCCCTCCAGTGATGGTAAATTCTGCCGTTGCATTGTTTGAGAACCTCTTTATTTGAAATGAGAGGAGTTTATTGCAAGATCTGGTATTTCTAGAGAAATCAGACTGTTTTTGGTGCAAACCATTCACATTTCAATCACCTTCATCACAACAGCACTGAATGCTTTGTTCAAGTACATTATTGTATTTACATCTCCCAACCAGCCCCTGTACCTTCCATTCCTTCAGCTTTACTGTCACTGTTTGGAGTTGAGGAATAAACAGGGAATTTATTCCCACTTGTTGCAGAGGAGCAAATCCCATTGCCATCCCTGTGGGATGGTGCTGTGGGGAGGAGGAATTGTACAGCCCTGAATTCCTTCCCTTTGCCAGAAAATGCAGCGTCTCAGACTGGCTGGTGCTGATAAATAATTGAGGCTGGAGATGAATAATTGAAACCCAGAGAGAGACTTGTGATAAGGACATGTAGGGACAGGACAAGAGGGACTGGCTTCAAACAGACAGGTAGATGGGATATTGGGAAGGAATTGGTGGCTGGGAGGGTGGGCAGGCCCTGGCACAGGTTGGGCAGAGAAGCTGTGGCTGCCCCTGGATCCCTGGAAGTGTCCAAGGCCAGGTTGGATGGGGCTTGGAGCAACCTGGGCTGGTGGGAGGTGTCCCTGCCCATGGCAGGGGTGGCACTGGGTGGGCTTTGAGGTCCCTTGGAACACAAAGTTTGGCAGAAATACCTTTCATTCTGACTCGCTAACACACCCCAGATTTTGGGCTGTAGAGCCCAGACGGGCGGGATGAGTGCCCAGACAAGGAGGAGGGAGGCGGGCACCCCGCAGCACCCGGAGCCGGTCCCGGTGCCACTAGATGGCATCGCCGCCCCACGATTGACCAAACCCGCCCGCTTTTCCCCCGGAATGAGGCTGGATAGATGGATGGATAACTCAGCGGCGCTGCGGGGGCTCTTCGGCATCACCCAAACCCCCCTGCAGCTCTGGCAGCCTTGGGGCTGTGCCCACTGCCCTGGGGAGCCTGGGCAGTGCCCACCACCCTCTGGGGGAAGGACCTTTCCCTGAGATCCCACCTGACCCTGCCCTGACACATCTCCAGCCCTTCCCTGGGTGCTGTCCCTGGTCCCCACAGAGCAGAGATCAGTGCCTGCCCCTCCTGTGCCCTCCCCAGGGAGTTGTCCCTGCAATGAGGTCTCCCCTCGTGCCACCCTGACTTTTTCCTTGTGAATTCAGGTGAGATGCTAAAGGAAAAAAGGTTGTAAAAAGCTCTGCACTCTGTAACAAGAAGTATTTTTCCTGTGGGTTAGGATATCATCAAGGAGTAAGAGGGTTTCTGCAAAGCAAAAAGAAGTCAACATTAACAAATATGTGGTTTTGTGTCCTCGGGTCTCAGCTCGGCTGAGAAGGGGACAATTTAATGAGCTCTCTGTGGGCTTGTAAATTGGTATGTTTGGAAAATACATGAAATAAATCCTCTTGTTTGCATGGTAGCGTCTACAACTTACACAAAAATTCAGCCAACCCACATGAAGTTTGCCATGAGGCATTAGACTAACACAAATAATATCCCTGAGCTGCTCTGTTTCAACCTGGCAGATACAAACACACATGTCACCTTTCCTGACACTCAGATAAGCAGTGCCATGGAGAACAAAACAGCCTTTCTGAGGAAACAGCAGCATTCATGGGCAGCCAGGTGGGATACCTGGAGGTCAGTTTGCTGCTGGATGTCTCCAGGGGATCACTGAAAGCAGGGAAATCAGATAACTTTAAGCCTAATATTTGGGGTCGGGTTGTTTCCTGAACTATTTTCACTGAAATGGAAGGAATATTGCCCCTCTTGCTTTTGAGATTTGAAGGCGGGTCATCTAAAAATTAGCCTGAAGTAACTGATGTTCAGATGAATAACCTGCCCGTGGTATTAAACAGCTATTTCTAATTTTGCAATGTGCATATGGGTTTGCTCACCTTTGCCTCTTTCCCTGACCTGCTGGTAATTTGCTTGTTACAGGATGAGGCTCCTGGGGCTATGGGATTTTATTCACTTGATTGGAAGAATGAAGAAGGCAGGGTAAGCTGGGTCTGGTTTCCCCAAATTCATAGAATATCAGAATCCTAGAACAGTTAGCATTGGAAGAGACCTTAAGATCATCTCCTTCCTCCGTCTGACATGGGCAGGGACACCTCCCACCAGCCCAGGGTGCTCCAAGCCCTGTCCAATCTGGCCTTGGACACTTCCAGGGATCCAGGGGCAGTCACAGCTTCTCTGCCCAACTTGTGCCAGGGCCTTCCTGATATCCAATGTAAACCTACTCTATGGCAATGTGAAGCCATTCTCCCTTGTCCTATCCCTCCAGGAACTTGTAAATAGTTTCTTCCCATCTTTGTGGGCTCCCCTCAGGTCCTGAAAAGCCAGACCTAGATCACCCCAAAGCCTTCTCTTCCCCAGGCTGAACAATCCCAATTCTCCCTCCTAGCAGAACATCTCCCAGCAATCATCTTGGTGCCTCCTCTGGACTCGCTCCAACAGGTGCACATCCTTCTTGTGCCAAGCTACCATCGTGCTGTCACTCCCAAATCCTCGCTGTTTCCCCGGGACATNGGGCGGAGGGGCGGGCGGTGTCCCTGGGGTATCCCACGGCCGCGGGCGGTACTTTGCCTGTATTTAGGCGGTATTTCGGCGGTACTTAGGCGGCGGGGCGGGCCGTGCCGGGCGCTGCCCCCGCACCATGCATCCCTTCGGGCCGCCCGCTCCGCCCGCCCGGGATGCGCTGGATGCCGCGGGATGCTCCGCCGCGCTCGCAGCATCCCGGTCCCCTGCGCTGCCCGCTGCCACCCCGCTGCTCTGGACACCCGGACACGGCAATCCGTGCCCTCCCGGGGGGTCGGGGCTGCCCCCGAGCCCCGCGGGCTCAGGGCGGGGGTGGCAGCCGCTGTCGCCTCTGTCGCCGCTGTCGCCGCTGTCGCCCGGCCGGCCGCCCTACTCGTACTCGGCGCTGATCGCCATGGCCCTGCACAGCGCGCCCGGGCGCCGCCGAACCCTCAGCCAGATCTACCAGTTCGTGGCCGAGAATTTCCCCTTCTACCGGCGTGGCAGGGCCGGCTGGCAGAACTCCATCCGACACAACCTGTCCCTCAATGACTGCTTCAGGAAGGTGCCGCGGGACGAGGGCGAGCCGGGTAAGGGGGCACAGCTAGGGATGCTTTGGGATGGGCAGCGGGAAGAAGTTCTGGGCGCTGAGATGGGTTGCTCAGGGACCCATCTCGGGTCCGTGCCTGGAGGGGAGAGAGAAGACACTGGACGTGACACTCAGCGCCGTGGTCCAGCACATAGGGGGATGCTGGTCAAAGGATGCACTCGGTGGTCTCAGAGGGCATTGCCAACCCCACTGATGCTGTGATTTCCTGGAGGGAGCGGGCACGGGCACCGGGCGGGACTCCCCGACGGCGGGACCCCCAGACGGGTCTTCCTCTCTCGGCAGGCAAAGGCAGCTACTGGACCCTCGACCCCANTGGCCGAACCGGGGGCCAGCCCTGACTGGAGCGCCCCGGGCACACCCCGGTGAACCAAGACACGAGAGAGGAATATTTTTATAAGGTGTAAATGTAAGTTTTTATACATGATGGGGAGCTAGAGAGAGGTGCGGGGGGACGGGATGGGTGTGGGTGCTGCTTCCTCTCCTTCTCTCATTATCTCTTCCCACCGCCTTGGAAAGGCTTTAACCTCCTGCCATGCAGGTGGCCAGTGTGGTTTTCTCACCTGTCCATGGCAGGGAGGAAAGCAGAGTTCCCTGCCAGGCACAGCCCTCCTGTGAATGTGCCAGAGGTGCCAGGAGATGCTCCAGAGCACCCCTGCCATGGGGCTGAGAGGGGGGGAATTGTTCAGCCTGGAGAAGAGAAGGCTCCGGGGAGAGCTGAGAGTCCCTTGCAGTGCCCAAAGGGGCTCCAGGAGAGCTGGAGAGGGACTGGGGACAAGGCATAAAGGGACAGGACACAGGGAATGGCTTCCCACTGCCAGAGGGCAGGGATGGATAGGATATTGGGAAGAAATCCTTCCCTGGGAGGGTGGGCAGGCCCTGGCACAGGGTGCCCAGAGAAGCTGTGGCTGCCCCTGGATCCCTGGCAGTGTCCAAGGCCAGGTTGGACGGGGCTTGGAGCACCCTGGGCTGGTGGGAGGTGTCCCTGCCCATGGCAGGGGGTGGCACTGGATGATCTTTAAGGTTCCTCCCAACCCAAACCAGTCTGTGATTCTGTGGTTCCCTGAAAGAGCCAGAATAACGTGCCCTCACTCCCAGGCCCTGTTCCCAGGGAATGCCAGGCTGGCACACAGGTCACCCAGCCCTGCCATCCCCTGCAGCCTTTCTAAATAAACCCCCTTTATTTTTCCCCCAAACACAAAACCAGCTCTGTGCCAGCCTGCAGAGCCGACACAACTTGTACAAGGAATTTCAGGCTTAATTGAGCATCCCAAATGAAGCCAAATCCCAGCTGGGGAGCCCTTTAATTGCTGGTTTTCCTGCTCACCCCCTGGGAGCTGGTGGCCCGTGGTGTGTGTGTCCTGGTGTCCCCAGCTCAGCAGCCCCTCTCACACCCCCTGGATCCCTGAGGCTGCTGGGGGAAACACCTGGGATTTATCCACAGCACTTCACACCCCTGGGGCTTCAGCAGTTTTTAGGCAGCTTTGGGGAAAACGATTTTGCTTTCTGGTCATTTTCGGAAGAAAACACAATTGCGAAGTTTATAAACTGTGGCCTTTCCTTCCTGGCTCTCTGTCTCTTTCTGGCTCTTCCTCATTGATTACCAACATACACCTTTCTTAAACAAAAAGCTAAAAATATTATTGTTGTTTTTTTACAAGAAAATAACCCCAAACAAAAATCTGTATCTTTTTTTTTATGCATTATAATGGGGCCATAAAGCAAGTTTGACCCAAAAACTCCACATAAAATAAAGAACCTAAAACATATCAGTAATTCAAGTCCTTGCTGGAAGGGAAGAATCATCTGAACAAGCAAATTTTTTTTAACCCAAAACGTAGTAAATTGTAATACAAAGTACCTGGGTTACAAATATCCAATTTCAGTAGATTCAGAGTGAAGGACAGAGAAACCCAAACTTGTCAGCCAATAACCCAGGTGGGATCATGTAGATAATTTTTTAATTAATTTCCTATTTTAAGAAAAGCTTCTTACAAGAGGAACTCAATTTTATACAAGATCACTGTTCTGAAACAGCTTTTAAAACATTTCAGCCAGAGTCTCTGTGTTCATTTTATTATTTTCCAGGGGCATCAAGTAAGAAGACATTTAAATTATAACCCTTGTTTCCTTTTCAAAGTGGGTAAGATCCTGTCCAAGGCTTCCAGATGCCTTTGGACTGTGATATTCATTCTCCAAGGAGTGGGCACACACTTTTCCATAGGAAGGATGGAGAAACCCTTGCCCTGGAAGAGCCAGAGGACCTTTCCCAAAACACAGTGAAGACACTGACCTCAGAGTTGGCCAGGAAATCATTTCACTCAACCCACATTTTCTTCTGCTTCAGGATGCAAAGTTCCAGATCAACTTTATGGGCTCTCTATTTCCACTTTGAGACTGTTTCTCCTGTGACAATATCCCAGTCCAGCACCTTGAAAATGCAGGAAAACACAAAAAATAAGAACCCAAGGAGGCTGCAGTTCCTTCAAGCTTTCCCAGTGTGATCTTTTGTACCACAGGTCCTGCTTTGGAGAAATCCCTGGAGAGCTCAGTGGAAGGACCACACTCCACTGCCACCACCTTTCTTCAGGGACTGTTTAAGCTGGTGACTCAGTGTGCCATCATTTGTATTTCTTTGTGCTTCTGTTGTGCTCTGACTCTATTTTTGTATGTTGGAGAGGAGATTTTTCTAAATAAACCCATCGAATTGAGCAGGGAAGTTGTAACCCCTGTAAGCAAAGCCCATGGCCTGAAGGAAGAACTGCAGCAGGTAACGAGGCTCTGGGCTAATTGGGCAGCTGAAGGCTTTGGTGGAACAGGGGGATGGGATGCTGGGGTGGGTGGGATGCTGTGGTCCAGATTCCCATGGGAGTCCACAAATAGCTCATTGAGGTGGGTTCCTCAGGTGGAACAAGGAGCCAACTCAGGAGCTCGGGTGAAGCTCCAAGGAAACCTGTCCATGCTGGCAGTGCATAAGGGCTGAGGAGCTGGGCTTTTTCACTTAGGGAAGTAATAGAGATGTCAAAACTGAAGTGTCCCTAAGTGTGCAATGCCCCAGCAGCCTGTGACACACCCTGGCTGACTTGCCACCAGTTTTCCATGTCTGCGTGAGCTCAAGAACATGAGCAAGAGCACAGGATGCTTTAGCAGTAAAACGTAATTTCTGGTATCTCCAGCTCTTAGAACCATTGGAAATCCAGTGGTGGGCTTGTTGGGGTGTCCTGTGCAGGGCCAGGAGTTGGACTCGATGATCCTGGTGGGTTCCTTCCATCTCAGCATGTTCTGTGACTCTATTCTATAAATTTTATTGGAGTTTGGAGTAACTTGGTGCCACCTGTGGTGCCAGCTCTGCAGGGACAGGTGCAGCATCAGGGAAAGACCGTATTTCCACCATTTTCCCCACAGTAGACTGTAAACAGGGCTGAAAAAAGGCTTCACTGATTGAGGGACTACCCAAACAGCCCAAGAAATTGTGTTCATGGTTCATTTCACTGAAGAATTGGACTTGGATTAGTAGTTTGTAGTAGTAGTATGGAAAAGCTCAACAGCACCAAGTTGTGGAAGCTCCACTCTATGCTGTGCTTGTCACAGGGACAGCACCACTGGCAAGAAAACAACAGCCTTGGTTCAATAGTCAAGGAAGAACCTGTGGAAAAAAGGATCTAGGCTGTTCCTTTCTCCAAGATGATCATTTGGATGATTTGTTTACTCTAGAGCAACACTTTGGCCTATATAAGAAAGAGAAGGGGCTCTAAAATTCTCCTAAATCATGTTTTTGGTGCCCAGAGTGCAAGGTTAATCCATGGCTGGTGGTTGGCAGGTGTTGTGCTGAAGATTTAATTCCGTGGCTGTGCTTTGAGCCCAGCCTCGGGTCTGAATCCAGGCAGGGCTGGAGGGTTCACCTCTACTCTCAGCACCCAGCAATTGTCTTCACAAAGAACAACCACTCCTCACTCCCCATGCCTGGCACAACCACTCCTCACTCCCCATGCCTGGCACAACCACTCCTCACTCCCCATGCCTGGCACAACCACTCCTCACTCCCCATGCCTGGCACAACCACTCCTCACTCCCCATGCCTGGCACAACCACTCCTCACTCCCCATGCCTGGCACAACCACTCCTCACTCCCCATGCCTGGCACAACCACTCCTCACTCCCCATGCCTGGCACAACCACTCCTCACTCCCCATGCCTGGCACAACCACTCCTCACTCCCCATGCCTGGCACAACCACTCCTCACTCCCCATGCCTGGCACAACCACTCCTCACTCCCCATGCCTGGCACAACCACTCCTCACTCCCCATGCCTGGCACAACCACTCCTCACTCCCCATGCCTGGCACAACCACTCCTCACTCCCCATGCCTGGCACAACCACTCCTCACTCCCCATGCCTGGCACAACCACTCCTCACTCCCCATGCCTGGCACAACCACTCCTCACTCCCCATGCCTGGCACAACCACTCCTCACTCCCCATGCCTGGCACAACCACTCCTCACTCCCCATGCCTGGCACAACCACTCCTCACTCCCCATGCCTGGCACAACCACTCCTCACTCCCCATGCCTGGCACAACCACTCCTCACTCCCCATGCCTGGCACAACCACTCCTCACTCCCCATGCCTGGCACAACCACTCCTCACTCCCCATGCCTGGCACAACCACTCCTCACTCCCCATGCCTGGCACAACCACTCCTCACTCCCCATGCCTGGCACAACCACTCCTCACTCCCCATGCCTGGCACAACCACTCCTCACTCCCCATGCCTGGCACAACCACTCCTCACTCCCCATGCCTGGCACAACCACTCCTCACTCCCCATGCCTGGCACAACCACTCCTCACTCCCCATGCCTGGCACAACCACTCCTCACTCCCCATGCCTGGCACAACCACTCCTCACTCCCCATGCCTGGCACAACCACTCCTCACTCCCCATGCCTGGCACAACCACTCCTCACTCCCCATGCCTGGCACAACCACTCCTCACTCCCCATCCCTGGCATCTTCTCCTCCCCAAAAGGGCTAGACCAAGCCTGGCACTGCAGGATGAGCCCTGGCTCTCCAGGGTGCAGGGGATTTTAGTTCTGTGCAAACAGTGCCTGTGGGGTGTCCACAGGATTAACTCAGAAGGAGTGGAAAAGTCTGATGGCAAATTCCCAAAAATCACACAGGATCTGTCCCTGCAGAGCTCACTGCCTGGGCAGGGCAGTGAAAAAGGAGAGATGGAAGTTTTATTTCTTAAGAAATTAATCTGTGAATTATTTTACTGAGTTTAATTCCTTATATTCTAGTCATGGTTATACTGAAATCTAGTTGGGAAAGCCATAAATCTCTATTTTTAGGGAGATTATCACTTAGGAGAAGTCCATAATAAATGCAAACAGGATGTGATAAATCAAATTTATTTCTACTTCTTATTCAATTTTCCACCTGCTCCAACACTTGCATGTGATTCATCCTCGTTAGGCACCCCGATTTCCCTGTGCTTTACTGGAGGATAACATTGCTTCCCAGGCTTTTTTCTCCTTTTGTTGGCAAGGCATTATTAAATGTATTAAATTTTCTACAGCTGTACCGTGCATGGAAAATCAATACACAACGTGGTTTCCACATCCCAGTCACTGCCTTGGAGTCAGCAGGGCAAGGGCTGGAGGGAAAGCAAGCTGGGTGTGCTTGTGAAATAAAAACCACCAGGAAACTCCTCCTTTCCAGTAGCTCTCTGGAATTCTGTGCTGCAGGACATGGCACTTCTAGTCCTGGAGGGAAATACGTGGGGAAATCTGTGGAAGGAGGTTGGATGGGAGTGACCCATCCTGGAACCTGCAGCAAATCCTCTCTGGGTGGTGTGTCTGCTGCCTTGGCATTGTGCTGCTTCCTTCAGAGTCCTGGTGGGTCCTGGTTCCATCAGAATCCTGGTGGGTCCTGATTCCATCAGAATCCTGGTGGGACCTGATTCCATCAGTGTCCTGGTGGATCCTGATGCCTTCAGTGTCCTGGGAGCACCCAGGGAGCAAAAGCTGCTACTGGGCAGCCCCAGCCCCTTTCCCTGTTCTCCCAGGTGACCTCCAGGTCCTGAGCATCTCCCCTAGGAGGGTCTTGGATCTGCTGCTTTTGGGACAGCAAGAAATGCAGCTTAAATGGCTCAAAGGAGAACAATCTCCAGTGCCTGGGAATTCTCCCCTTGGAGGGTGGGCAGGCCCTGGCACAGGGTGGGCAGAGAAGCTGTGGCTGCCCCTGGATCCCTGGGAGTGTCCAAGGCCAGGTTGGACGGGGCTTGGAGCACCCTGGGCTGGTGGAAGGTGTCCCTGCCCATGGCAAGGGTGGCACTGGATGGGCTTTGAGGTCCCTCCCAACCCAACCCATTCAATGATGATGCAGTTGGAGTGTCAGCACTTGGAGTCAGGGATGAGTTGGTTCAGCTCAGGCTTTTCCTCTCATGCAAATCGTGCCACAATGGGTATAAATTCCCAGAGGAATTTTTTAATCCCCATAGGCACAGTCCAGCACCTTTCTAATCACTGTAAATGAAGAAGGGTAAACGAGAAAAAGAAAAGAAAGCCAACTCCACACTGTGACAGAGCAGCTCACGGTTCTGCTGAGAAAAATGACACCTGGAGTCTGGATCCATGTCTGTCCTCGGAGTTTTCTTGGGTTTGCCAGCACTGTGGGCTGAGAGAACTGCAATTTGCAAGTCCACCCTCCCCAGTGCAGTGAAAGACCAACCTGCTGACCTGAAAGAGTCCGAAAACATCACATTTGGCACATACTGCATTCCAATATTTCTGTGTTCTTGGCTGTGCAAAGGGTTTCTTTGGGACACTCACTCAGAGCCATGAGGACAGAGGAAAGGTGGTCAGGCTGCTGGGACACAAAGTGCAGCTCTAAAAACCAGGAAATGTTAAGGATAAAACCTCAATCTGTGCTTTAGAGACATAAATCCATTTTACTGATGTACCTCACTTTTAATAATTACCCAACTTTCAAAGCCACACCACTTGTGGGGTTTATGCCCTAAATTTCCCTGGAAGGTTCTAGCAGGGGTTCAGTGACACACTGAATGATGGTAACACTTCAGCTTAGCACTCCAACCCAGGGGTGGGAAGGACACAGAATAAACCGAATTTTTTATCTACTCTGACTCAACACCTCAAGTTTCTGCTTGTAGGCTATAATGCTTTGTTTCAGAATGACACAATAATGCCAGATTTTGATGCTTTAATACACTATTCCCTTCTTCAAGAGCTAATTACTGCAATTATCTTCCCGTGCCGTTAATTCCTTCTCCTCCCATCCTCCAGCCACGAGCGTGTGAGGACAAGAAAAATGCTGATAAAATACCTGTGTCTTTGCCTTTGAGTCCTTGAGAGGGGCTTGCAGAGGAACAGCTCTTAGCTTTGCAATTGGGAGGATTATTTAGACTTAAAACTGACTTCAGATGTGTCTGGGACCCTTGAGGAGCAAACCAAAGGCTGAGGAGGGTTGGTGAAAGCCCAGCCCGTGGGTGTGAGGACAAAGCTTCGCTGCTGTGGGGAGGAAAATGGGATGGATGGTCCTAAAAAGCTCCAAAGGATGAAATGAATCCTCTGATGGCTCTTGACAAGCAGAAATGCTCTCCCTGGCAGGATTTCCCCAGCCTCAGGGGACAGTGACACTCGTGTTTGGGGCCACTGAGCAGCTGCAGAGCTGAACACCTTTGGTCAGGTCACTCTTGATGTGTTTTGAGCTCCTTTCTGCTTTTTTTCCCCACCTTACTCTTGGAATTTCTGTACTACTTTACAATGTACTCAGCAAGACACTTCTGTTTCCTGGGGAGAAATCCTGTATTGCATCTTGGTCCCTCTGCCCAATCCTGCACAGATTTTTAGGCTTATTGTTCCCCTCCTGTGTAAAGTCCCAATAAAGCTGTAGTATTAAAACTGAAGGAGGAGAGATTTAGATGAGATGCCACAAGGAAATTGCTCCCTGGGAGGGCCCTGCACAGGTTGCCCAGAGAAGCTGTGGCTGCCCCATCCCTGGAAGTGCCCAGGGACGGGGCTTGGAGCACCCTGGGCTGGTGGGAGGTGTCCCTGCCCATGGCAGGGGGTGACACTGGGTGGGCTTTGAGGTCCCTTCCAACCCAGACCATTCTGTGGGGGACAACAAGGGGACAAGATTTCCATGAGTATGAAATTTACCTCTCCTTTGAGCTCGATGCAAATTCTGTATTTGCAGTTTCCTTTTTTTTTTTTTTCCCAACATATAAAAAATATTTTCCCTTCCCAAACTTTCCCAGCTGTATATTTTGGAAAGGTTAAAATGATTTTGTAGTCTCAGAAGTGGGTTGGAAGACTGCAGAGCCTCAACTTTGCTCCCTTCACTGTGTGTCAGGAGTGTCAAAATGTCCCTTCTGGTGCCACATCTGTCCAGGACACCCCCCTGGGCTCTGCACTTCTCATCACTGGGCTCTAATCTTACAGACTGATATTTCTGGGGTCAGAGGTTACCTAAATGCTGCACATATCCTTCAGGTCTGACATTTATCCTGTGGATTCTGGAAGCATTCATAGCCAAGAGTACAGTGATGACTTTTATAATGCAAAGTGACCTGAATCATGACAATATCTTTTATCAGTAGCCATCAATTTTCACTTCCAACAGCTTTCTCCTGCTGGCTATCAAATAACCCAACAAATGGGGTGAGATATTTCATCCTTCTGAAGTTTTCTCACACTCTTGAGATCCTGAAAATAATCCACACTCTCCATAATTCTCACTGCAAATGACAGCAGAAACTCATTAATGCATCTCATAAAGAAATCCAGGTAAAATTATATTCACTCCTGCCGCCTTCTGCTCAGTGAGATGATGTGATGGAGGGGACTGGAATGACTCTGGAAATCCAAGATGCTTTTCAGTGCATTTAGATTTGACTGACACAGCTGAAGTTGCTTAAATGAATTTCCAGTGCTGCCAAGCCACTGCCATGGAGATTTCGGTGAGGACTCCACGCTGAGGTTCCACTTTGGAGAGGTCTTGCCCAGAAGATATTTCTAGCAGGTATCAATGAACCCAAAACCCAGGAACTTTGGGGGAAAGAGTAAAATGGGTCTCTTGAAACTGAAAAACAAAACAAAAAAAGAAAAGAAGGAAAATAAACCACTGGGAGTAGAGAGGTGGTATGGAAAATAAATGCCCCAAACCCATCTGGCTGTGAAATAGAAGTCAAGTGAGGAAAGACTGATTAGTAGCTGTGGTACCTGGGTGATCCCATTAGAGGTGGGATGTTGTTTTGATCTTGATCTGTTTCTGTGGAAGAAAAATTACCCAGCAGCAAGGGTGGAATTCTTCAGGCAATATTTCATGAAGCCCCCTTAGTGACAGGCCTTGGAAAAGGGCAGGGTGAAAAAGCTCTGAAGAAATAGAAATGTGTAATGAGGAGCTGACTCCTGCCCTGCTGAGAGCACTGTCAGCTGAAACGAGGCGGTAATGGCTTTGGCTGGGACCTCTCTCAAGATAATTCACTGTTAATTCACTTTCCCTTTCCCCAGAGGTTCTCAGTGTCCAGTTGTTTTCAGGCTTACCTAGAAAATTGCGTTTAATTCCCTTTCCTGAGTTCAAAGTCACCTGGGGGAGGTGAGGGAGAGACCCAGCATTTCCCCCCAGCAATGTGAGTGGGTTGTAAGGGAGTTTCTGGGAAGAGAAAGGAGCTTGTGCTACTCTGCAGGGGAGATTTAGATTGGATATTGGGCAGAAATCCCTGGCTGGGAGGGTGGGCAGGCCCTGGCACAGGTTGGGCAGAGAAGCTGTGGCTGCCCCTGGATCC
The DNA here is from genome assembly GCA_013396655.1 of Campylorhamphus procurvoides. Lineage (NCBI taxonomy): Eukaryota > Metazoa > Chordata > Aves > Passeriformes > Dendrocolaptidae > Campylorhamphus > Campylorhamphus procurvoides. The sequence goes on from WBMV01000651.1 coordinate 21,305, forward strand.
CTGGGAGTGTCCAAGGCCAGGCTGGACCTGCAAATAAGCAGTGGGATGAAAAAGCTGGGCTTGGAACACATTGTAAATAAAGGAATAGATAAATAAAAATAATAAAACAGGAGGAAGTGAATTGCACAGATCACTGGTTACAAATACATACCTTGGAGTAAAATTTTCTTTTAGAAATAACATAGAAACATAGAATTGTTAAAGGTGGAAAAACCCTCTCAGACCATCCAGTCCAACCATCCCCCAGCACTGCCAAGGCCACCACTGACCATGTCCCCAAGTGCCACATCCACAGGGCTTTGAAACCCCTCCAGGGAAGGGGATCCACCCCTGCCCATTCCAGTGCTGGACAACCCTTTCCATGGAGGAATTTCCCAATATCCCACCCACCCTCTGCTCCTGTCCCTGTTCCCTGGACCCGCCCAGCTCCCCCCTCCTGGCAGGGACTTGCAGAGCCAGAAGATCCCCCCTGAGCCTCCTTTTCTCCAGGCTGAGAGTTTTCCTATAAAAAAATGCTTTGTTCTATCCAGCAAAGTTGCCCCATCCACAAAACGGCTTCCAAAACTCTGTAACCAGAGGGTAAGAAAAGCATTTGGGGAGAAAAGGAAAAAAATCAAGCCCCAGGGGAAACTGGAAGGCATCAACAACAAGCCAAGTTCTGAGCAAATGGAAGCTGAGTGGTGCAAAGTATTTATAGAAACAAAAGTCGCTCCTAATCCTTTTAGAAGCACAAATTGTTATGTGCCATCCAGCCAGGCAAAGATTTATCCCTAGAGCTACTGAACTCCAGAGTCACACATATTTAAATTGCAACCACATCTTCTTGACACCAGCACCACATGGCACAAGTTTAAAGAGCATCTGTCAGATCACTGCTCCAATAATAATGTGTATGAAAAGCTCCTCAGATCTGGACTGGTACATCTCACTTGTTTTTCTCAATAATTTCCTTTATATTTCAGGTTTCCAGCACTCTGTCAGAACTCTGGAGTGGATGTTCAAAACTTAAATGCCCTAAAAAGAGTGTCTTTGAGGTCAGACTTCAGCTGGGAGTAAACTCTGAAAAATCTGCTGCAGTGAATCCATCCATCCATCCATCCACCCATCCACCCACCCATTGAGGGGCATAAAGTTTGTGCTTTATGTTTCTTTATTTGGAAAAATCAAAAGGGGATCATTCTTGAATTATTATTTTAAGATTAGCTGGCAGAGCCCCCAGGCTTCCCCCAGTTATGTGTAAAATCAGTTCTAACCACAAAGCCAGCTGGGATTAGTTCTCATCTGATTTCCATCTAACCAAGGTACACAAGCCTGGAATCACCTGTTTGGGATCCCATTTGCCCTCCCAAATCTGGTTTTGTCAATCAAACAATAAAAGGGGTTAAAAAGGTAGTTTGGGTTCCTGCTTCTCTATCAGCTCCTCATTCAGAGTAGCTTTGACCACAGCTCATGTTTGGTTTGCAGCTCCCAAGGTTCCTGGGAAGCATTTTGGGAGGAAAGCAACTCATTTTAGGTGCAAGGACCACAACTGGAAGGCTTTAGCAAAGAAAAGATAAGTATCTATGTCTTTACGTATTTATAATGTCCTTCTTTCCCTGTTTGAAAAGCTTTTTATTAATGAGCACAGAGTAAAGCAATAGTTTTCAGAATTATTGAGTGTATAATACTAGGGACAGGATAAACAAGGAATGGTGCTTATTCAACCTAGGGCCAGGAATCTAAACTGCTCAGTGGTGTCAGAGGTTGGTTTGCCAACACTCCCTTTTATTGTGAATTATTTTCCTTGGCTTTGGGAGTCATGTGAGTGCACAGGTTTCCCTCTGACTCGTTTTTAAATAGAAGAAATACTTGGTTTCTCAGTGAAAGCTGCCATGAGAGGCAAGGACACCTGTGCTTAAACTTTGCTATGAAATATTATAGGAGAACATTAGCTGAGAATTGTAACCCATTTTTAGGTCAAAAGCTCTTGTTTTCCTTAGTGGCAGAAGGAGATGCTTTGGAGGAAACCTCTTTGTTCAGCCCCCCTTGCACCTCCATTCAATTCCCTGTCACTCCAGAGGAGCAGCCTGGAGATCTGAAGTCACATAATTGCTGCAAAAACCTGGGGGCAGAAACCAAACACCTTGGGCACGGTTGCTGCAGGTCCCTTGCATGGCTTGAAACGCTGAGAAGTGTCTGAGAGAGCTGTCAGTGCCAAGATTAAGGGGAAATTTCCCCAGGCAAAATACTTGTGGGTCTTAAAATGTTTTCTTTGGCTTGCCGAGAGCACACTTGTCCAAATGGGATGAAATTCGAGTTTCCCTGCGGACAGAGTCATTTCATCTCTGGCACCGGAGGGTGAAACGCATTTTGGAGCTGGGCAGTAGTGGGGGGGTCAGCTTTGGAGTCATAAATCCTCTTGGGTTAGCTCAGAAGGCACCCTGACTTTATGCTCCAGTGAATGTGATTTGAAGAACCTTTTCTTCCTCCTTTTCCCCTTTACCTTGGCTTATTTGAAGTGCCATTATACCTTTTCCAGCTCAGTGTTATTCCTTTGCCAAGACGGTCTCAGATAAACCCAGGAGAGATTTCTAGCTGCAAGGAAACCCCTCTTTCTTTATTTCTACTACTTAATCTGCATTTTGGAGGGGGGGAACAGTGAGGTGAATTTCTGCATGTGCTGGCCTTTGGGACTAACCTTGCCTGGGAATTCCAGGGGCATTTTCCCAGTCCCTGGGGGGCTGCAGAGGGGTGTGCATTCCTCCATCCTTTAGCCCTTTCCATGATTTCCTGTACCCCTGCACCCCAGTGACCTCTGCTACCCCTTTATTCTTCATTTCACACCAGTGTGCTCATCAAAGGCTCTCATAGGCACTGAAGTCTGACCCTGAAACCCTCTTGCTCCCATCCACCTGATCTCATGCCCATGGGTAAATTCTTTAGGATATCCTTTTAAACACACTGGAGACTTCTTACAAAATTTAGTCACAGGATTTTTGAACCCTCCACCATCCAAAGGCACTGATGTGGGTGATGCTGTTCCATTACACTCCTGAAATGAGCCTGTTCTCTCCAGAGCTGCTCCCAAGCAGACTGTGACTCTTGGGGTCGGTGTGAGAACCCAAGGATGTGGATGTGGATGATTTTTAGGGGCATTCAGTCCCTCTGGGAGTTATGGCCAAGGTGCTTTGGGTGTGTAAGGAGGTTTTTTCTAACAGTGTCACTGTCTTCCTGAATGCCTTTAATATTCTTCTTTTGTTTGATATGAGCCATTTGGGGTTCCTGCCTCATTTCAGCTGATTGATGGCTGAGCTGAAAAATTGTGTGTGGTTTTTGTTTGTAACATTTATCTGTGAACTCAAGAAAAGCTCGTCTGAGTCAGTTTTATAATAGAACTGAGGTAGATTTGGTATCTCTTAACAAGACATCCAGGAGGGGAAAATCAGCAGGAGTTCTCCATATCTTTTCATGCCCATACACAGGAACCATAAAAGTGGTATAAAATGCAACAACAGGCTTGTAAAAGCCAACTGTTTCATTCCCTGGATCCACAGGAGAAACTGGAATGTTCTTCAGTTCACTGGGATGGTAAATAAGTCAGGCTGGTGATGCCACCAAACACTGCCCAGCCTGCAGGCAGGAACATCTCTGGGAATACAGAACCTGCCATGGCCCCAACCTGTTTGGGGTGGGCTGGGAAGGAGCCCAGCAGTGGAACCCTGAGGACAGGGACCAGTTAGTCCAGGAGACTGGAGTGGTGAATTCGTGGTGGGTTGGGTTGGAAGGGACCCCAAAGCCCCCCCAGTGCCACCCCTGCCATGGGCAGGGACACCTCCCACCAGCCCAGGGTGCTCCAAGCCCCGTCCAACCTGGCCTTGGACACTCCCAGGGATCCAGGGGCAGCCACAGCTTCTCTGCCCAACCTGTGCCAGGGCCTGCCCACCCTCCCAGCCACCAATTCCTTCCCAATATCCCATCTCTCTCCCCTCTGGCACTGGGAAGCCATTCCCCGTGTTCTGTCCCTCCATCCTTTTTCCAAGTCCCTCTCCAGCTCTTCTGGAGCCCCTTTAGGCACTGGAAGGGGCTCCAAGGTTTCTTCAGAGCCTTCTCTTCTCTAGACTGAACAATCCCAATTTTGCCTATGAGCTTTGAGCTTGCAATTTTGGGAAAACCAGACTCAATCCCAAACTCCTCTGTTGGAGCTGCACCCCATTTACAAGCTCATGAACAGTTAGAAATACCCAGTACTCTCTATAACATTATTCCAAGTGTATTTGCCACATCTTGACCTAACCCCACTGCTTTTTTGAAAGTAGATCTTTTTTCCTTTGATTGAGAGGCTCTTTGCACCAGGTCACATCTCAGGGTTAGACACCATTAGATGCTGGGAGGACAAAAGATCCCTGCCCTGTCCTGACACTGATAAATGGAGCCCTTTCATTTGTCAGGCTTTCAGTGTCAGACCTGCCTGGGGTTTGGCTGAAGGAATGCACTGCCTTCAACATCTTCCTGTCCAAAGGGTTGGAGGAAGGAGCATCCCTGCAGGCAAATTCCCCACTCTGAGCAGCACCTGCCACTGGAGAAAAGCACCAACTCAACATCTTTACATTCATAGATAAGCCCCACATTTATCTAGTCTGTCTTGTTTTGGTGTGCTATGAAAACTCCCTCCTAAGTGTTGAAAATAACAGGGTTTTATTTTCTCAGCCATAATTAAATCAGCTCCACTCTGTTTTCACAGCAGAGGGATCTTTTCTTTCAACCTGGGGAAAATAAAAAAAACCATCCTTGGGCTTCAAGCTGTTCCACAGCTGAGAATAAGAGTGCTCTTAGTCTTAATGAATGCTAACGAGCACCTACAGCTGCTTGAGATTTCCAAGAGAGGCAAATCTCACAGACTAAACCCTCCTTCAAGATGCTTTATGACTTTCAGATGATCATATTTGTCTTGAAACTCATCTTGGGCACCGCTCCACGTACACAAAGTATGTCTGCCTATACTATTTGTGCTTTCAGAGTTCCCAGAGAATATTGCACATGTGAAGCAGAGGGTTTCTGCATCCTTGCCAGTGTGTGCTTGGCACTTCTGAGCTGCCTGGAGCAAAAAAAATGTGCTCTTTAAATTATTTTGGACACAGGTAATAAATCAATATAAATGATGGAATAGAACTCTGGGCTTTATTCTTCCAAGTCCATGCCAAGGAGCATTTCTTGGAATAAGTGATGACAACTTCTTTAGAGAAAAGAGGGGTGAAGAGCATTCTTTACAGGAAAGGTCAGTGCTCTGTTCCCTGATTCGACTGAGGGAGACCAGAAGGTTCTGCCCTGTTCAGGTCCTTTCCACCCCTGCTGCACCCTCTTTAATTTAGGACTTGGAGACTCTCCTTCCTCCTGTAGTCCCCTCTCAGCCTCACCTGTGCTACTCAGCACTGCCTAAAAGCACTTTTAACTTGCATTTTATTAAAAAAATAGCTAAATAGCCAGCCCAGAATTCACCAGAAGCTGCAGGTCCTTTCCAGGAACCTTTTCCTTTGATTGCAACAATGGAAATTATTTCCACATTACAAATAGTCACTCTCTGGTGCTGAAAAATAATTTGAATGTACCTTTGCTCACAGAGGATCCTTTCTCATCTCTGGGCTTATTTCAATCATTATCTCCCATTAAACTCAGAGGTGCTATTAAAATCTAATATACAATATTTTGGGTCTGCAGCAGCAACTGCAAATAGCATTTAAATCTTGCATTTAAATGTGGGTTTGGATGACATCCCTTTGTGCTGTTTTCCTCTCCTGTGCAGAGTTTCATTTCCAGGGAAGTGCTGGGCAAACAAACCAACTTTATTTCAAATTCCACGATCTGTGGGCGCTTGGGCAGGTCTTTACTTACAGGGCCAGGACTGAGGGATGAAGAAGAAAGGGGGAGAGGGGGATGAGTGAGCACCAAATGGTATCAGGGGGCCAAGCAGGGCTGGGAGAGGGTCCTGCTCACCTTGTCCCATCCACGAGTGACAAATGAAGATGGATGATTGTGGCTTGTCAGTGCTCTTCCCTCTGTAGTGATATTGCAGCTCACATGCCATGCCTGGGAAAGAGCAATTTATGGGCTAAGGAACCTTCTCTGGAAATGAAACTGCTCCTTGTGAGGTGTTTTCCAAGTTCAGACTCCCACAGGTTTGTTCTTTGGGCCCTTCAGTGTTGTCCCTCTTTATTTTTCTTGGGGATTTAACAGCAGCATCAAACCAACACATACCTTTGTACATACCATGCCCCTTTTCATTTATCCTCTTTTGCTGCTGTTTTCTCCCTGCAGACAGACTGGTAAATCTGATAAATGTGTGGCTTTGTTCTTAAAAGCTTGTTTCTTACAGTCAGGTGGCAAACCAGTGTCTCAGCATTGCAGCCACAGCCTGATGTGATGGGAATGCAAAGGTGTCTGTTCCCAGCATTCTTAAATTAGGTCAGTGTAGGTAACGTGGGGTTTGTTTTGGTGTGGTTTACTGCCCCCCCAAAGATGCAAAAGTACCTGGAGAGCTTCACAGTTAAAGCAAAAATTGCTCTTGGCTGTCTCTAATCCCTGTTATCTTCTCTTCAAGTGGAGGTGGGGAAAGGAAATTGGGATTAGTGAGGATATTTTGATCCCCATCTGTTTCCCCTTACAGGATAAACATGAATGATCTCCATCAATGTCATGTTAATTTGTTCTCAACTCGAGCCAAATCCCACTCAAGTCAAGGAAAGTTCTTGTTCTTTCCTGTTTTCCTTCACTTTCCATAAAACTGGAAGAACTCTTATTCCCAACACGAAAAGATACAGCAGGAAAGCAAGTTTTCAGTCATTCTGCTGCACATGCTGCTGCTGAAGAGAGTAAAAAACCACAGAAAAGCTTGGGAAGAGGCTTGAAAAAATCAGATTGCAATGCTGGGAAGTGATTAATTGAGCCACTGCAAAGTCAGGGGTGATGTGTGGGCAGGAGGTTCCCACCTGGGCACCAGAGATGTGCCCACTCTGTCAGATTCAGTTGCCAGACTAACTCCTTCTTTTCTCTAATTGATGAGTTGGGACATGGAATCTTTGAGAAGTTCATTTGTTGCCTTAGTAACAAATGTTAAATTGTCTTTCTCTTGCATTGAAAGAAGGAGTTTGCTTCTTGATTTGCCCCAGCACAGGTTCAGGAAGTGTTTCCTGCACAGAATGAGGGGGAGCAGAGACCAGCAGAGTTTGCATTTATTATCCAGCTGTGGTTATTTGGCCCTCTCCATGAGATGCTTGTTGTCTTCTCCTTGCCCTGACATGTCACACACGAAACCCTCAGATCCAGGAAGGGAGCCATGGACAGGGGATGTCCAGGCTTGGGAAATTAAGCTGTGGTTTTGTTATAATTAGTGATTGTCTTTGAAGTTCCTGTAATTAGGATGCCATCCATCCTCCAGCACCAGCACGCTGATGTTCTCCAAAAGGCTGTGAGCACTTCCCATCAGCTCAGGTCTCCTTCCTTTGCTTCTCAAATAATCCCAGTGAGCAGATGGGAGCAATGGGAGATGAATCTGATCCTCAACATGTGAAAACATACATGAAAAGAGCCAAAATAACCCAGGATTCCTTTGGTGACCAATGCAGCATCTCCAGCACAGGGAAAGGTCCCTGAGCAGAAGCTGAGAATGTTAAATACAGTAAAGTCATCCTGAAAAGCCTTCTCAAATAAAATAGTGTTCTTTTACTGCTCCTTTAAATACACTTTGCATCAGAAGTATGAATATACATCATGGAGCATCATAAGGAAAATCTATCACATGGAAACCTGAAAAAAAGACTTTTTTTTACCCCACTGTCTATCTGTGTCTCCCCACACTGATGTTTATTGCTGAATGAGTTCCCTTTTAATCACAGACAGTTCCCTTCTGCACTGCTGAGTCTGAGAATTGCTGTTTGCCCTGGAAGCTTCAAGGTGAATATCCTAAAACTCACCCAAAAATCTGCTGCTTCTTCTTAGGCTTTAGTAAGTGGGAAGAGATGAAAACTCCTTCTCAGTGTTATTAACCTCATGAATCATCCTGTATTTTCCTGGGATTTTTCTTTAAAGCCTTGGTTGAAGGATGGGAGAAACCACCCCTGCCATAGTCAAGGAGAGACTCTTTCCTATATCCAGGGAGAGATAATCATGTTTATAAAGCAATTTTGAGTGATCCTGTTCTATCCTTGCTTGAGAAGGTGTTTTTGGTCATACCCTGCTGATCAAGAAATAGAAGTGAGCATTGCCTTGGTTGGTTTTGCCAAACACAGCATTTTTATCTTTATTTGTCAGACTGGGACTGTATGAAATCCCATTTTTCTCTTTGAATCTGCATTTCTGACCATTATTAACCAACATCTTTGGTAGCTCTGGTTAAGTGGCTTTGCAGACCTTGCAGCCTCCCCTGCCTCTGGTTTTTGGTTGATTTCTTTTTTTACTTTGTTGTTGTGGGTTTGGGGGTGTGTTTTTTGTTTGTTTCGTTTGTGCTTTTATTTTGTATTGTTGTTTTGGAAATTTACCTCTTTCAACACTGGGAATTAGCCAAAAAACCCTTGTATGTATGAGAAGCCACCACTCTGCTGTACCCACTGTGCTGATTCCCAGGGCACTCACAGGGTTGGGGGGTCAATTAAAGCCTTAAAATTAATGTCCAGTTTGGATAATGGTTTTAATTTGCTTGGGTTTGTCGGTTTGTTTTTTTCCCCGTGTCTCAAGGCAAGGAGGGGAAATACAATATTTCTTTGCGTGCAGAATTAGGACGGGTCTCCCTGTCCCTCCCTCCCTCTCCCAGGAAAATCAAGCAGAAAAGCCAAGGCAAGGCTGGCAGCGATTCCTAGGAAGGAGCTTGCTGCCCTCTCATGGCTCCCGAGGCAAACAGCCCGAGAAAAATGGGAATAAACCCCTGAGAGGATCCCCCTGATTTTCCTGGCAAAATTCTCCTTTAGGCAGAACCCAGATGTTCATCTGAGCAGGCAGGGGGAACTCCATGTCTTGAATTAGTACTGCAAATACTCTTTTGTCAGGGTTTATTTTGTTATTTTCCAGTTCATTTTCCTCCAAGTGGTTTTTTTTTGATGTGGTTTGGCCACCAGAGGCACCTGCTCCTCCAGTAGAATCCCATTAATGCCTGGAGCTCCTGGCCCTGGGAGAACTGGGAGGTTCAGGATGGTTTATGTGCCCAAGGTTGGGTTGGATGGGGCTGGAGCAACCTGGTCTGTGATGATGAAAGGGAAGGGTCACCAATCAGGTAACTGCTTGGATTTGGAAGCACCTTCTCCAAGTTAAATTATAAAATTATAAAAATTAAATGATAAAATAGGCTCTGGAATTGCCCATTTCCTCCAAGAGAGCAGGTGGATCAGGAGCCATCCAGGAGAGGGATGAAGGATGAACAGGAAGCCAAACTGCCCAGGTATCAGTAGAAGGGATTGTGCATCTGGGTTACAGCCACCTCCACCAGAGGGGAAAAAAGAAAGGATACAGCCTAATCCAACCTTGCATCAGGTTTTAGGATCTCCAAAAGGGCTGGGTCTGTCTCTTGCCAAGCAGGCAGCCTTTGGGATGAATGGAGCTGTGTTCAGTGCACTTATCCCCCTAAGGAGGACAAATTCTGGCAGTTTCCCCTCAGGTAAGAAGGGAAAAGCTTGCACTGTCAGACTGATGTGCCCTTGAATGAAAAACCAAGCTCTCATTTTACCTAAACCCGGGATCATTTGACACATTGAGCCCTTGCCAGGAGCTGAAGTGCTGCTTTTCAGAGCACTTTTTCAGAACACCAGCACCAGGGATTCCAGCTCCAAGCTCAGTGGGGCCAGGGCAGGGTGTGACCCACGTGCTCCTTGCCTTGTGCCCCAGGTCTGGAGGTGGCTCAGAAATGCCAGAAATTGAGCTTGAGTGCAGAGGAACAAGAACAAGAGGGGGTTTATCCAGCAAGTCCCATCTGCTCCCCTCTCTGCCCTCTTACTCCTCAAAGCCAAAATCCAAGGCAGTCTCTCCCACCCAATCCATGCTGACCTATCCATACTGGCTACTCTGACTAAATAAGTGACTTATTATTCTCTGGCTAAATAAATCCCTTGGATGCCTCTGCTAAAGTGATCATGTTTGAACTACAGGTTTTAAAATAACCAGCTATAACATTAACTTGATAATACATTCTCACCTTGCTGTCTCTGAAGGGATAGGACAAGGGATGGTTTTAAACTAAGGAGGAGAGGTTTAATTTAGATATTGGGAAGAAATCCTTCCCTGGGAGGGTGGGCAGGCCCTGGCACAGGGTGCCCAGAGAAGCTGTGGCTGCCCCTGGATCCCTGGGAGTGTCCAAGGCCAGGTTGGACGGGGCTTGGAGCAACCTGGGCTGGTGGGAGGTGTCCCTGCCCATGGCAGGGGGTGGGATATGAGATGATCTTTAAGGTCCCTTCCAACCCAAACCATTCTGTGATTCTATTTATGCAAGATCAATTTTAGCTTTATGGTTCACTCTGAAAGCACCACAGTGGATAAAAGTGACACCAATTCCAGAAGCAAAAGTGCTGAATAAAGGCAGTTTTTCCTTTGAAAGCACAGAGGATCCTCAGTACCCACTAAATTATCAGTCACCTTAATGTTTAGCAGCAGCTGAAAACATTTAATAAGACACATTGCAAACCTCACAGCAGGCAAATGCAATAATTTCTGATGTAGGCACAGCTACTTGACAGCACAGCAGAGCCTGCTTAATTTCACAATTACAGAAAAAAGAGCCAGGGCAGCTTTGCTGTTACCCACAGGCAAAGAGACTCAGTCAATAAAACCAATCCCTGTCCCCCAGGAGCTATTCTGCTAAAGAGTCATCCAGCTCCTGCTATTTAAAAATCTCTGCTGGTAGGAGAACTGGCAGAATTAACAATCAATGTTGTGAATCAAGCACAGGATCGCCAACAAGGTAATGATTTTTATTACAGAGAATTAAAAATAAATAATCCTGTGGTGGGTTTGGGTGGGGGGTGAAAGGGAGGAGAGGTTGAAACCAGGAAGGGCAGGGAAACACTTCATTGAATCCCAGAATGGGTTGGGTTGGAAGGGACTTCAGAGATCATCTCGTTCCACCCCTGCCATGGGCAGGGACACCTTCCACCAGCCCAGGTTGCTCCAAGCCCCGTCCAAAGTGGATGGAGATGCAAAATTCAGGGGCACCAGGAAGCCAAAGGTCACATAGACACATAACTCTTCCAGCAAATCAAACCACTGCTCCTTAGTTGTCAGCAGGGAATTCCTTATAGATCAGTTCACTTTGAATACCTATAAAACTTTCTGCAATTTCAGGGTCTTTCTGTGTGGGTTTGCTTAGATGAGACCTTAAGGGTCATCTTCTTCCACCCCCCTGCCATGGGCAGAGACACCTTCCAGGTGGCTCCAAACCCCATCCAAGCTGGCCTTGGACATTTCCAGGGATGGGGCAGCCACAACTTCTCTGGGTGTCCTATAAGTCCTTAATTTGGAGTAAAACACTCCTACTGAGCATCCCAGGGTAGCCTCATTACTTACAACCTGAACTCCTATTNCTATAATTTGTAACCCCCACAGTGTAAACAGTGCCTTGCTTGATTTTATGGGGCTGTTTTAGGGAAATGCAGGGTGAGGAACTGGTGACATTCCCTTCTCTCCATGCACTCCCCAGCTGAGGTTGGGTAGTTCACCCGTGCAGGGATGTGCAGCCTTCTCATCCTGCCCTGCTCCATCTCCAGCAGGAACATCTGCCACATGGACACCCTGGCATGAGGCAGAGAGGGGGGGCACAGGGCTGAGAGGAGCCCCTTGAGCTTGAGAAGGGAAATCCTGTCCTTAATTTGGAGTCAAATGTTCCCACTGAGCATCTTACTTACAACCTGAACTCCTATTTAAATTTGATTTCTTTAGTGCTGTGATGACTTTACCCTGCAGTTCACATCAAAGCAGGGGAGTTCTTGCTCCCCAGTGACTCTCCAGTGCCATGTGTCCCCAGCCCCCCACAGCTGGACACATCTGCAGGCAGGCAGGAACCCTCCAGACTGGCTTTTGACAGGCAATGAGAGCAGGATTTATTTTGTTTTCCAGCTCTGTCATAGAAATAAGTGCTTCAGTGCCCCCAAAACTCCCAGGCAGTGCTTTCCTGAGCTCTTCTCCTCTGCTGTTATTCCATGGCAATGACTTTATTCCTCGGAGTGCTGTGTGATGGGTTCTGCCTGGGCCCAGAACTGACAGCTGAGCTCTGAAACTCGGGGAAAATTTTTGCAGCCAGAGCAAAACTGGCAAATGTTTGAGGTTTTTTGCCAGCCTGGCACCTGAGGGTGTCACTGGCAGTGCCAGGCTGGGCTCTGTCAGCGCTGCAGAGCACGTAACATCCCTCATCTGGTTGACCTCAGGTGTTAGAAACCTTCTTTTATTTTTAATTCCTTCCCCCACTCTGCCCTCATCCCACTCGGAGCCAAAAGCATAAGCAGGATGGCAAACCCTGCTTTGATTCCTCTGACAGAGCACAGCTGCGTCAAGTGAGGGGTGTTTTCATCTTGAAGCTTTATTTTCTGACACAAATAGTGAGAGGTCGCCTCTTGTATCTTTTCATTCCTTCTTCAAAATGCTTTTTTATCTCCACGAGCGCCTCTTGTATCACAGCACAGGTATTGAGCGTGCCTGTGAAAATCAGACTCTGAAGGAAAAGGCTTTTTTTTCCCCTTTTAGAGGGATAAAAACCAGCTTTCCTGGTTGACAGAGGTGAGCAGAAGGTGCTGACCACGTTTAGCACAGTGAACTTCTCCTGGGACACGTGCTCTGAGCATGGCTTTGCACTGTGGCATCTGTCCCAGGGTGACATTCATGGCTCACTGTCCCCTGGGGGAAGAGGAGAGGAGAGTCCCCACCTGTGTGCAGCTCTGCAGTTGTGTGTCTGTGTGTGCTCATTAAGTACTAATTAAACCAGGCCGAGGGGTGGTACTGATGGTAAATCAGCACTGATAAACCTGCTGCTGGCATTGGGTGGCAGGGCAAGGTGCCAGCCTGGGCAGTGTGTGGGGGAGGGAGGGACACACCTGCCCAAGGTGTGGCTTTGCCCTTTGCCCTTGGCAGGAATCAAAGGTCTGTGAATAACCCAAACCAGGATTTTCCCAACATTTCTACAAGTTAATAACTTGTAGATACTGGGCTTCTCTGCTGTCACAGAATCAGAGCCTTGTTCAGGCTGGAAGAGCTCTCTAATATCAAGTCTAACCATTAACCCAGCACAGCCAAGGCCACCACAAATGTCCCCAGGTGCCCCATCCACATGGCTTTTAGACCCCTCCAGGATGGAGAATCCACCACTGCCTTCTGTGGGCTTTGTCCATGGGTTCTCACACTCCTGCCCATGGCCTGTGGTCACTGGGCAGTTCCACAGGGACCTGCAGGAGGAGGTCCCTGAGCAGAGAAGGCACAAAATGAAGCCCCACCTCCTCAAGGACCCTTTCTCTTCAGCCCAAGGGCCCTGGTGTTTGCCCAAATCACACACACAACCAACCCACTGTCTTTGACCTTCTTGCTCAGGCCCAAGGGGTGGAGCAGAGGCAGCTCAAACCAAAGCAGACCATGGTGTCTTCAAAGCAATTTGTCAAGTGAACTCCTCCACACACAATTCAGTCTGAATGGGAGTTGGTTGTCCACATTAAATAGTCATTTTCCTTGTGTGGTTGTCCACATTAAAGAGTCTTTTCTGTGGTGTCCTTAAAACAGAATGACATCTTTGGGTGCATTTTCAATGGGTCTTTCGTGCTCTTTCTTCTTGGAGTATCTTGCATGGTCATAGAAATAGATGATGATGGCAGAAGCAATGTTCAGGAGGAGGATGAGCAGCATGAGCCAGTAGGAATATCCATAACTGTGCTTAGAGCTGATGTGTCTCTGCAGAGAGGTAGAACATGCCTGGGCCAGCTCTTCAGACAGGCCATGGGCTTCTATGTTCACAGGGAAAAGGATCATGGCTAGAAGGATGAGGATTCCTAGAAAATATAAATAGAAGTATGAGGATTCCTGGAAAATATCAATACAAACATTAGAGGTGAAAGCACAGGGATGTTGATACAGCTGCTTGGAAATAATCTACTTAAATTGGTTAAACACCTGCCCTAGGACAAAGAGTAGTATTTTCCTTTAGCAAATTATAAGGGGATTTTGAGAGTTTTTGTCCCACTCAATAGTACTTACCAAGTGTTTCAATTTTGGCAACTATATCCTTTTGCTAAAATCACTGCTTTTTCAGGGCTGGCCCAGCTTTGCTCAAGAGCTTGAATTTAGAGACCTCACGTTCTCTCCAACTCAAATTCTCTGATGACTCTGTGATGAGCTGAAATTCAAAGTCTTTTTGTATCTCTTAGAGCCTTCCAAATGTGAAAAGAGGTCAGTTACTTTGACATTTAACTAAATAATGTTTTTACATCTCTGCTTTCACTGTGCTAACAGAGGTATAACCTCTGAACTTTGGTGGAAATAGTTCCATTCCTTTCCCCCAGGTACCTGATCCTACACCAGTGCACACTGGGACAGGCTCACTTTGTTCCAGGAGGACTTTCAGGAGAATTAGGAACCTCCAAGATAACCTCCACCTGTTCTTGCTGTGATCAAGACTAAGTTTATCCCCAAAGTTCTCTTCCCAGCACGGTCTGATTGAGCTGGTGCTGAGGGGACACATCTCCCTCCCACCTTCAGACCTGAAGAGCTTCAGAAGGATAGAACACTTGCTGAAGTGCCCTGCCATCAGATGCCTTAAAAGCAGATTATTCAAGTGCAAACCTATTATAAGAGGAACACATAATCCTCCTGAGACAAATTGAGTGTGAGAGGTGGAGTCACTGCCATGGCATGGCCAGGGGTGTGTTGGGAGCACCAACCTGGGCATGACCCCTTTGACAGGGGTCAGGCTCTAATGACTCAGTGTCTCTGACTTCTTGGTGTTGTTTTTTTTGGCTTAAAAAACCTAATTTTAATCAGTCAAAGTGGTTTGTATAGAGGGAAATAAACGATTTTTGCCATGGCTCAGTCCTAAGTGCTGCATCTCCATATTATACTATTACATAAATCCCATTTTACTTCTATATAATACAGTTTTACTGGTATTTAAAAGGTAGGCTGAAGAAGACCCAGTTAAAACCCAAACCCACTGAACAGAATCCTTTTCCAAGTGTTTCCTTTTACAGGTAGATATATTTTAATCTTGGAATCAAATTATTCATCCACGTGGTGGGCAGAAAGTGGGATGGGGTGGGGTGGGATGGGGTGTGTTACTCACCACACACAGAATTCCAGGTGTAGACTCCGATGGGCCCCAGAAATGTCTGGTAGGGGTTGCTGACAGTGTTAGTGCAGGTGAAGCCAGAGCTCAGCAGGGCTGTCAGCAAACTGAGCACCAGAATCACAATAATGGCAACGTTGGTGCCTCTGGTCTTGGTGCTGCTCAGGGAATCTGCAACTGAAACGGGGGGGTCAGCAGGGACAAGGACAGCAGGAGAGGACACGGCCTCAGGTTGTGCCAGGGGAGGGTTAGGTTGGAGATTGGGAAAAATTTATTCCCTAAAAAGGGTGTTCAGGCATTGGCCCAGCTGCCCAGGGCAGGGAGGGAGTTCCCATCCCTGGAAGTGTTCAAGAGATGTGTGGATGTGGCACCTGGGGACATGGCTTAGTGGTGACTGTGGTGGGACCTGGGGACATGGCTTAGTGGTGACTGTGGTGGGACCTGGGGACGTGGTTTAGTGGTGACTGTGGTGGCACCTGGGGACATGGCTTAGTGGTGACTGTGGTGGGACCTGGGGACATGGCTTAGTGGTGACTGTGGTGGGACCTGGGGACATAGCTTAGTGGTGACTGTGGTGGCACCTGGGGACGTGGTTTAGTGGTGACTGTGGTGGGGCTGTGCTAAAGGTTGGACTTGGTGTTCCTAGAGGTGTTTTCTAACCTTGACAATTCCGTGATAATCAGCCTTCCCCTCACGGTCTGGTGGACTCTGATGAGTTTATGACTTCCTGACATGGCTGTAATTAAAAGCTGATAAAGGGAGACTTGGCTGAGCTGTAGGGATCAGGATGCAGAAGGAACGGTGGGTTTGGGGCACATGAACCCAAATCCACCAGGGGGTGAAGGTACAGAGGGCTGAAGTAAGTTCATGTCTGCTAATCCTGCAGGCACACAAAGCTCCTGGGCATTGGCTGGCCACTAAATTTCTTTACCTTAATACTTTTTAAAAAATTTCCTCTTGATTTGGCCAGAAATTTCATGCTTAAACTGGACCAGAAAGCTTGATGTCTGGTAAAATCCACAACTCCTTAGATCTTCTCCAACTGTAGTTTGTTTTTTCTCAGTGTAGCATCAGTGTCCCTCACATGGAATAAACCTGACAAGAGGAACAGTCTCTATGAGAGTAAAGCTGCTTGCCAGGAAGGGCCAGGTGGATTTGCAGGACAAATATGACTGAGCAGGGTCAGACATGGACAGGTGAGTTTCGTTGAGCTCCTACCCTCACTGGATCTGTCTCCATCTCCTCCTACAGGAAAAACATTGGTGGAGGCAGCACTTGCTCCCTTCTTTTAAAAAAAAGGAGCAACTCCTACTTTGGAGAATGTTATTGAATGCCCTGAGCCTCCTGACCCTGCAGATGTGCTGCACCATCCACCCTCTGCTCAGCTTCAGTGTGGTGATGTTCCTCTGCCCACTTCTCATTGCTCTTTCACCCCAAAATCCACTGAATTTTAAAATTATTTTCCTGGGCATGTTATTTTCTGGGCCAGCTTATTCAGGGGTGAAAATCCTCCCCTGATCTGAGCAGTTCTTCAGCTGCTCAGGGGGAGTAACTCTCACAACACAACTCCTTGGATTTTGCTTGGCTTGGCCTTTTAAACTAAGAATTCTGCTCACAGCCCCTGTTTCCATAAAGGAGGGAAGATGGAAACACAAAAATCTGGGGCATTTTGTCATTCTTTGGATGGGATTAAGATTTCAGTGCCAGCTCAAATACCCTGTGTGCATTTTATCTCTAAGCCTACACTGGCTTAAAATAATAACTCCATGAGCCAGCCTTGTTTGAGATGAAGAACAGGGAGTACCACTGGTGGCCACTGATCCAGGTGCCCAAGGAGGGGCTGGCTGTGCCACTCTGGGCTGGGGGGCAAGGTGGGCATCGGGCACAGGGTGGGCTTTGCCAGCCCAAATGGTTCTGGGATTCTGTGCCTGGGTAAAGGGAAGGTTGTGGCTCCCACAGGGCTGAGCCTTGTGGTCACACGGTGGCCCTGGTTTGTCCCTGCCCTGTTCTCAAGGTCCCCACTGCCAAGGCCACGTGCCAAGGAGTCAGATCCCAGCCCTTCTCCTTTTTGCTCCACCTTATTCCAGCTGATACCCACAGGGCACTGCCCTCTGCAGTTGCTGTGGCTGTGGGAGTGTCTGGCCATATGTCCATGGCACATCTTCAACCCCTCCAGGACTGTCATCAATGTTCTTGTTTTATGCCTAAATCCTCCCAGTTAATCCACAGGGTTATTGCTGACAATAAGAGACACAATATCCTCCAAGCGTAATTGCAGTATAGGTGCATTGAGATATATTATGTTCTTCTTTTCAATTTAAAGATTGAAAAGGAAACTATAATGTGCCCGTGGCTGCCTGATGTTGTAACAAACACAGTGACAATGTTTTCCAGCTCTGTTTAAATGGGTGTTGTAATAGACAGACATCTATAGGAAAATTCCCCCTCTATTCTGCTTTGAACACAAAGCCATTACTGCAAAGTGTTCAGGTAGTGCAGAAATGGCAGGGAAAAAACTGTAAAAACCCCCATAAAGAGAAACAAACATTCTAAAAAGAGGAGCTATTGGGAAAAGATGAAAAGGGAGAACCTCTCTCTCTCTCATTTGATGCAATACTGCAGGCAGAAGTTAATGTGTGTTTGTGGCACCAGCAGGTAAGGATGTGCTATGGAAAGCAGCTGTAAATTTAAGTAATTTTCCTAGAAGAATAGGGAAGAAGGGCATCCAGGGGCTATCACTCAATGAAATGGGAGCGAGCCTGCTGCTGGCTGTGCCCTGCACTCGGGCTGAGGCAGCCTGGCCATCACCTCTGATGGATTTCTTGCAGCAGAAGCAAGGCTGGAGCCAAAGCAGCCAGGCTTGTGTAATTTCCCTCTGGCAGCCTCACTTCATTTTATCCCTCGGAACATCTCCAGGATTGACTGGCTACACCTATTGCAGCCCTAATTGATCTTGTTTATCTGTGACAGTGATCAGCAGTTCAGGGGATGTCACTTTGTCAGACTGCAGCTGCCAGCAGCACACAAGGCTGAAGGGTTTAAAGGAAATGTTGTTCTCATGGCAGCAGATATTTTATCCCCCTAAATAAAGCAGTCTGTGCAAACTGAAGGAGCTGATCTATTTGAGTGGGGTCAGTAGTAACCTGCAGCATCTGTGTCAAATAACCTCACTGCAGAATGAAAACAGAGGGGTTTGTCCTGCCCAGGTCTCTCCTTGTTTTCTTGTATCTTCTTTTTTCCACATAATCTTTAATTCTTATATATTTGGATAGAATTTCCCTAACTTCTACTGAGCTGAGTGAGCCTCCTGAGCAGTGCTGATCTGGCAGCTTTTATGAGCTCTCTAATCACTTGTATGAGTAATCACACATAATGAGTTGTTCATTAAAAGAACACTCAGGAATGTCTTTTAATGCTGTGGTTTCTCTAAGAATAAGTTTTTTGTAAAGGCTGTTGTTGACCTTTTGAATGGCCATTGATAAAAGGCAGCCTGGGCCCATTGCTAACAAATATTCTATATCCCCAAGCTATCACCTTTGATTTGCTCTTCCATGATTTCCATCCTCCTCTTCTCACACCCAAATATGACAGTGCCACTTGAGCAACACACCTGGGCTGCACAGCAGGGCACAGTGAGAGAGTGAGTGAGAGATCACCATGGGATTTAAAATGATGGTTTTCACTCCTCTTACTGCTGTCTGAACCCTTGGAATGCAGAGAGCACAGCACTTCATTTCTCCATAAAGCACAGAATCATTATACTTAAGAATATCAGCAAAGACAAGGTATTTATTGTCTTAGGAGGACCTGACTATGTGAATTTAAAAATACTTTTAAAAGTATTTTTCCTATTTCAAGTATGAATGGAATAGAATCATGGGCTGGTTTGGGTTGGAAGGGACCATAAATACTGTCCAATTCCAGGGATGGGGCAGCCACAGCTTCTCTGGCCTCCCCACCCTCCCAGGGAAGAATTTCTTCCTTTAATGACCATATGAAGTGTAAGAATCAAGCCTAGTATGAGCCTAAGCATTAATTTAAAATCAGTCCATATATGCCAGACTGAACTAGGGAGGGATGTGGGCAAACCCACCTTTGGACTATTCCTAAAGCATCCCTTTCCTTCAGCTGCTGTGGGGAGCAACTCACAACTCCTGAAACTCAGTGGTTTGGTTCACCCCTAAATAACTGATTTGTGAGAATGGAGATAATTTTTTGTAAATGTTCTCTCAGCATTTGATAAATTACAAGCAGTAATCTGGGGGGAGAAAACCCAACACCAGTGAGATACAGACCATGCAAGAACTGAAACCTTTCACTGGTACAAGTATTTTGTCAGTTCTTTTCATCAATTCTGATTCAAATCGATCTGGTGGTAACAGCCAGGCCCTGGGATGGGCTGGGCGAGCTGTTGTGCAAACAAAGGCAAGACACGTGCCCTGAAGTGCAGCCAAGCTGTGTCCTCCCCCTGCCATCCCCGTGGGAGGACTGAAGGTTTCACACCAGCCCAGTTCAAATCAGCAAGATCTGCCCACGTGGCACAAGGGCTGGGGCTTGAGCCAACTGCCATGGGGTGCTAGAACCATAGATAAACCATTCTTATTAATGCACAGTTAGTCTTCTAAAAATCACTGTGATTATTCTGATAGGCCTGCAAACAAACCAGCTTTAAAGGACTCGTGATTCTGTATTTGTTACATATTTGTATTTGATGACAATCTCATCCCCACTCCTGGGAATGCTGCTGTGTCCACATTTTCATGACAACAAAGATGTTCTCCTGAGAACTGGCTTGTGTAATGCAGCTTTGCCACCGTAGGAATTGGGGAGCCTGTCTGGACAGGTACAGTTTTTGTGAGAAATCAAGCTGGGAGAGACCTGGGAGGTGGGAAAGACCTGGGAGGTGGGAAGGACCTGCAGGCTTAGTCAGATCTGCTGTTCTGTGCCTTGGTGGCTGCTTGGGGTTGGGACACCTCACAGCAGCCTCCCAAACATGAAAACACTTCTAGACGTGTCTCAGACTGGTTTGGGTTGGCAGGGACCTCAAAGCCCACCCAGTGCCACCCCCTACCATGGGCAGGGACACCTCCCACCAGCCCAGGGTGCTCCAACCTGGCCTTGGACACTTCCAGGGATGGGGCAGCTTCTCTGGGCAACCTGTTTTACCACTCTAACTCTAAAATGATGCTAATTTGGCAGGAGGTGTTTTAAATCAAACAATGAATTTCACGTAATGAAATGAAAAGAAACCCTGGAAGATGAATTGGGTTTGTAAATCCCTTAGTAAAGAGGCAAATGTTGCTTTTCTGTTCCTCACTGAAAGACTCTGAAAATGAAAATCAATTTTACATAAAATTGATTTCTTTCTCCATTTTTTTATTTCTCCCTTGGTCCCAAAAACACAAGGTGATTCAAATAAGATGTAGCATTTCTGTGCTTTTGGGGGATCTTATTTTATACCGCTTAAATCCCCAGACTGTTCCACGGTTATTCTTGATCCCATTTAAAGTGTTGCAGTTATGGATGAAGATAAGAATGAGCTGTGGGTCCTACGTCCAACACGGGCACAGGCAAGGAGATCTTAGGTTTAGATTGGATATTGGGAAAGTGGGGAGGTGCTGGAATGGACCTCCCAGAGAAGCTGTGGCTGCCCCTGGATCCCTGGAAGTGTCCAAGGCCAGGTTGGACGGGGCTTGGAGCACCCTGGGCTGGTGGGAGGTGTCCCTGCCCATGGTATGGGACTGGATGGGCTTTGAGGTTCCTTCCAACCCATTCTGTGCCTCCCATTCCCTTTCCAGGTGTACCAGCACTCACCTTGGAACGCCTTTTGGGACACCTGAAGCCCTGCCTCCACAAACTGGCCGCAGGTGCCCTGGAAGAGCCCGTAGTCGAGGCTGATGGTGACGCTGGTGTTGGTGCGAGCGAAGCGCACCTGGCTGCTCACCCACTGCTGGGTGCCCAGCACCACACACACCAGCACGAAGGAGCACACGCAGCTGCCAAAGGCAGAGCCAAACATGCTGGTTTTCTTTCTGGATGGCATCTTGTCCCACCAGTTCAGGGTATCTCCTTCCCTTCAGTCCAGCTACCATGGGGCCGTTTCCTCCTCCCGCTCGCCGGCCGCTCTCGGCACTCGTGGAAAGTCAACCCTGGTAAACTTTAAGTGAACAGCAGCAGCAATAAAAGTGTAAAATGCTTGGACTTTGGGCTGGGGCAAAGCTGTTGCCATGGTTCCAACAAAGGGATCACTGGAAGGTGATTTATGGTCCCTGATGAAGCGTCGCTCTCCACATCGTGGCTTTGGATTCATCCAGAGGCCGCCCAGCGTGTTCCCAACTCACCTCAGCCTTTCCAGGAGGGTTCTGGGCTTTTCCTCCTGAAGTCCTGAGGACCAGGCTGGAAAAAAGTTACTGCCTAAGTGTGTATCCAACCTGTTACGATAAAGGGTCATCAAACTCCCACCCCACTGGGAGCTGACCAACCATCCCTTTTGTGAGACCTCTTCTAAATCCTTGAAATTTGGGAAAATACTCGTTGGGCTTGGATTTGGTGGGGTAATGACATTCTATCTCCTGTCAAGAGATTATTTTCTAAGGAAGGACTATAATTCTTAATTAAATTCCACATATTTTCTCCCCTTTTTTTATTAACCTTATTTTTTTATCAGGGAGAAAACAAATATCTTGACCAGGGATTCATTTCAATGAAAGAAGTGGATGTGCAAAAGCAGCAGCCCTGAAGAAAATCTCTTCTGGACTATAAAGCAAAAGAATATATTCATTTCTCCAGCCCAAGCTGGCCTAAACAAAGGCAAAAGGAAATATCATCAAACAGAACCTACATTGTTTAATCAAAAGACTGAAGCCAATTAACACTTTTGAGGTAATTGCTTTAAAGACTATATAAATATAAATTTTAAAGAATACGTAAATTTTATTCCTAAATAATCCCTATGCCTGAATAATCCATAATAGATATTCCTAAAAAATCTACATGATCTATATATTTAGGAATTTTATTCCTGAATAATCTCTCCCTGTGTAGCAGAAATCAGTCAGTATCTGATTGAAGCTCTGAGGGCTGAAGGGAGATTTCCCAGCCTTGCTAAAAAAATCAGAAACAAGAGACCTGCCTCCTTTCTGAGCATTATTCCAGTTGAACTTCAACCCCAACAACATGGGAAGGCTTTGCTGGGCTGATCCACCTCCACTGGCTCATTAATCCAACACTTCTCTTGCTCCTTAATTTGCATGCAAAGAGCAGAGTCCAAGAATTTATAGCCCAAGGATATTTTTTAATAAAGTGAGGTATAACCTGCCCTGGCCACTGGTCCCCCAGGATATATGTTTTATATATATATATATTTTTAAGAACTGATATTTATCTTGGTAATTCAAAGGAATTACTTTCCAGCTCCTGCTTGCTGCTTTTCTTTTTCAGTTTCACCAAAGTGAGCACGCACACCTTTAGAAATAGTAAATAACAGAGACTAAGAGCGTGGTGGAGAGCCTGGAGTTCCTTTCTGAGCAGCCTGACTCAATTATATTTAGTTTTTGGTGACTCAGCTCAAATTGTTACGGCTCAAATCATTGAAACTCTCCCGTGGCTCAGGGAATTGCTCTGTAAATGAGACCATAATTTGCCTTTTTCTTTGCTGTCACCTTGAAGTTTATCTGTTCTCTGCCCAAGCTACAGTTCCTTGGGTCTTTTTTTTAGAATTTATTCTCGCAGTTACCTGAAAAAACATCCCATCCCACGGAATGAAAATTGTAGTTTGACACGACCAACCTCATCACTCGGGAGAGAGATTGGTTTGTTCTTACTCAGAGGCGAGATTTCCTGCTCAGCACCTTATCTCCTGTGCCCCCAGTGCCACTGACTCAGCCGTGCCCAGGGCTCGGAGGGAACAGTCCCATTCCTTGGCTCTGAGTCCGGGGGGCAGCACAGAGAGATGGAATCCTCTGCTGGGGAAAAGTACAGCTCACCCTGCATGTCCAAAGGTAAAATGTAGGAGCATTTCCCTTCTGCTCATGGACAAGTCACTTTGCTTTAGGAAACATAAATATAAAATGAAAGCCTTTCAATGCAAACATTTCACGAACATCTGGGTTTTAATGTTCCAAATGCATTTTTACATGTGGAGAAAAAAACCCCACGGTGGTTTGTTGCTTTGCCCACGGCTCCAGGGGGATTGGACATTATTGACTGTGGGATATTGGGAAGGAATTGGTGGCTGGGAGGGTGGGCAGGCCCTGGCACAGGTTGGGCAGAGAAGCTGTGGCTGCCCCTGGATCCCTGGGAGTGTCCAAGGCCAGGTTGGACAGGGCTTGGAGCAGCCTGGGCTGGTGGGAGGTGTCCCTGCCCATGGCAGGGGTGGCAATGGTTGATCTTCGAGGTCCCTCCCAACCCAAACCACTCCTGGATTCCAGGCTGCTGCCTCCCAAGGGATGCTGAGCATGGCAGCAGGACCTGAGGGTTGGCTCCCAGGTAAATGCTCTCAGCAGCAGCCAGGGAAATTCGAGGTGAAGCCACTGCAAATTATCTCCTGTTCTGCTGCAACCACAACATTAACTACGGCCACTGGTGGTTTAAAATTTCCATGTTGAGTTTAAATATTTAATTTTAAAACAACAGACACATGGCAGGATGACTTGGCAGGAGGTTTTGCTGGTATTTTTTATTTTCCTTGGGCATGACCCTCGTGGGACATCCTTGTGTATCCCACAAAGCCTTTACATCCTTCCAATTTTCTGGTTTCTATGTCTATGTGAAGGGAAGCTCAGCTGCCTCCTCCTTCCTTGCATGTCTGTATTGCAGGATCAGCCCATGGATTGCAGGTCTGTATTCTAGGATCAGGTCAGGCATTACCAACATTGCTTTTACCTCTTCTGTGATGGATAAATTATAGTTAAACCCAAAGGTTGAATGCTAAGAATGAGATTGCTGTCTTTCCCTGGTAGTTTGCAGCCAGAATTCTGGGAGCTGATGGAAACAGGGGGTTGTTTACGCTTTTTGGATTGGGTGAGGGAAGGAAAATAAAGCATCACGAATTTTATTGTAGCTGGAGTTCACAAATTGGAAGCTCAACCGATCTGCAAAATGGTTGCAACAACTGTTTGGAAAACCGAGAGGGGTGTGATCCTGATTTTTGTGGATCCCTGCCCAGAGCTGCTCTGAGGGGGATTTGTACAACTCCATCTTCTGATTTCGTTCTTCCCTTGCTCTGACCTTTCTTACAGCACTTTTGAAAGACAAAGCAAACACGTTTGAAGTGGTGCTTGGATTTCTTCCCAGAAAATGACTCGAACATCTCAGCTGAGAACTCCATCACGAGGTACTTATTGATCTCGGGGCTCTGATGCTGCAGCGTTGGCCGGGGTGGGAGGGACAGCTGGAATATCGACAGGACACAGGGAATGGCTTCCCACTGCCAGGGGGCAGGGAGGGATGGGATATTGGGAAGGAATTGGTGGCTGGGAGGGTGGGCAGGCCCTGGCACAGGGTGGGCAGAGAAGCTGTGGCTGCCCCTGGATCCCTGGGAGTGTCCAAGGCCAGGTTGGACGGGGCTTGGAGCACCCTGGGCTGGTGGGAGGTGTCCCTGCCCATGGCAGGGGTGGCACTGGGTGGGCTTTAAGAACCACTTTCAGCATCTCCTCCCCTTGCCATGAGCACCAAAATGGGACCAACACTTGCCTCGTGTGGCAGCTGCAGGGACAGCCCTTGAAATTGCCTTTTCTCAAGGATTTTGAGAGTCAGACAGCAGTAGGTTTTGATAAGAAATCAATTTTTCCATTGGAAAGTTTATATTCTAAAACTTCTTACATGACATCCATGCTGGCTGGTGAAGGAACCCTGAGGCTCACTGAACATCTGACTTCTTGTTTGTCCTGTTTCTCTCAGTTTCCAAAGTGTAAAATGCCTGCTAGGAATGCTTACAGACCATTCTGGTAAAATAAGGAGTTTTAAAATGAATTTTGAAATGATAGAGATATTTCCATTTTCGTTTCACCCCAAAAGTCAGAGACTGCAATTACCAAAACAGCTGAGCTTCACTAAAGCCTCCAAGATGTGTCAGGTCATTTTTTTCCGTGCAACAAAAAATGATTTGCACAACTATAAAATAACGTGTTTAGGTGTTAAAATCTGCTTTCCTTTATGACTGAATAACCACAAGTTGAGTGGTCAAGTACAGTTTGTTGAACAGTGGGAGGAAAAAGCCTCCTGGCATTGCAAGAAGCAGAAATTACTGCCTTTGCAACATTTTCACTTTAATAAAACGCAGCTTTGAAGCTGCTTCGAGATTTGTAGTGGTTAAAACAAACCCTTGAGGTGGAGATAGAGGGAAGAGCAGGCAGGGCAGGCTTTCATTTATTGCAATTCCTGTAACAATTATGAAGACGTGTAGTTTTGAATACTTAAATCTATTCCTCTCCGCTCCTCATTTTGGATTGCAAATGTAAAATCCTTAGACAAATAGCCCTTTGAAGTCACTAAATGAGCTGCTGCTGGGATGTTACACAGCCTCCTGCTTTTGCCCAATTACCCACACTTTAAAGAGTTTTTCTGGTATTTTTAGACCGAGATATAATTGCAGTCCCAGGAATCACGTGTGTCTGTTATTCCCTGCCCTGGCTCTGATTTTCTGACTTGCTCAGTACCTTTCCAATCTGTGTCAGTCCAGAGACAGACTTACCATGCTGCTACCACATTGGAGCAGCCAAAAGAGGATGCTGCTCTTCAAATATCACCTCTTTCCTACCATTTATTTGCTGAGCTCCGAGCAGAGAAAGCACCTCTTTGTAACACAAGGTAGCAAAAAGTGATTGTAAGTGCTCAGGGTGAATTTCCCACCACTTCTGCTGGAATATTGTTACTTCCACGCTGCAAAACAAGGGATGCAGGTGCCGGGGCCAGCCAGAAGCTGTTGGAGGCCCCGGAGCATCTCCGGCAAATTGGAAATGAGGGTGAAACGGCTGCCAAAGAGCTGACATTTCTGGGAATGTGTTTGATTGGTGATGGAGAGAGAGGAACAGACAGATGAGCAGTGGACTGTGAGGTGGATAAAAACCACTCTTGGAGCTGTCTTGGGCTCAATTCGTGAATTATCTTCCTTGTGCTACAGAATTTCAGTCTTTCAGTTTCTTGAATTTATTTTCTCATGAAGCTTCTGTGTACCTTCTGTCAAGGAAGATAAATTGCTGCTAGAATATCATATCCCACAGCAGCCTTGTTTTTCATCCTCTCCCCTTTTCCACCAGCATAAATTCTCTCCAGACCCCTGAGAACTGGCTCCAAGACACTTCATTCTCCAGCTTCCCAGCTCCGAGATTTTAACCTGCTTTTCTGGAGAACATCCTGCTCTGTGGTGTTTTTCTTTAGCCACCAACTGAATACCAATCCAGCCTGAGGCTCTTGGCTCCAGCTCTTTAGTGTATCCTGAGAAACACAAACCCAGGCTTAGACATTCCTGGATGTGACTGGGAGGAAGCTGAGCTGGGGAAACTGGTGTGGGCTAGCAAGGCTAAATAATCAGTGTCGTTATCAATGGGGCAAGAAGGATTGGATGAAATTCCTTTTACAACTTCATTTCACAACTGTACCATTTTCTTAGAGATTTCCCTTCTCTTTACCAAATCTCTCCCCCTCAATGCATTAATAATTATAATATTCATGTTCTTTGGTGCTTTATTGTACAACTTGGCATCACGTTTCTTTCTCAAGACTAATTAATTTTGGAACCACATTATTACAGTACTTTTGATTTCTGTGCTAATAGAAAACACGGTCATTTTGTCCAACGTGTATAATAATTCCATTTACTTTATTGCTCGGATATAAGCAGTCATTTAAATTAATATACAGCTCCTTGCAAATGGTTACCAGGGAGAAAATTGCTGACTTGCAGTCATTTGATCTACCAAAATGTTCATTAAAATCCAACACCTCCCTGGTGCTGTGCCCACTTGCAGTGCCATGGCTGCTGATAGGATTTTAGCCTCCTCCTAAATTGCAGTTTCCTAGTCAACACGATGCCAAGGGGACATAATTAGGCTCTGATTAAGTTTTCTGCAGAAGACACAAATATTCACAGATGTTCTGATATTTCTGGTCCTGTGAGTCTTCCTGTGCAGCCCTTCGTTCCCTGACATCCTTTGGAACACTTTAAATAGATGTGGTTTGCATGGATATGGGGTTTGGAAGTAATGCAGAGAATCATTAAGGTTAGGAAAGGTTTTTCAGATCACTTGAATCTCTGCTGGAGGAGGAATCTCTTCTGCTGGGAGGCTCTTCTTGCACTGGGATGTCCTTTGGAAAACTTAAAATAAATATGGTGTGCATGGGTGTGGGGCTTTTGAAAGTAATGCATAGAATCATTAAGGTCGGAAAAGGCTTTTAGGATCACTTGGATCCCTTCTGGGGGATGGATTCCTTCTGCTCAGAGATTCTTCTTGCTCTTGGACATTTAAAATAAATACGTTGTGCATGAGTGGTTGTGGAAGTAACACATAGAATCATTAAGGTTGGAAAAGGCTTGGATCCCTCCTGGAGGAGGGATTTCTTCTGCTGGGAGACTCTTCTTGCTCCGGGAGAGGCGTATTGTAGGGACTGGAGACAAGATGTGCCTTCAGCCGCCCTGATTCTCGCCTAGCCCTCAGTAATCCCCTCCTCCCTGTCCTACTTTTCCACCTGCCGTTTCTATTCTGGGTCTCCGTGTCCCGGTTCGCGGTCCCGGAGCAGCCCCGGCTCCCGGAGGTGCCGTCGGAGGGGACGGTGGGTACCCAAATCCTCAGCTGCATCCCTTCCACCCCAGGGCGGCGACACATCAGCGGGGGGGCGAGCAGCGAGGGGCAGCATCCCGGACGCTCCTTGGTCCCCAGAGGGAACTCCTGCATCCCACGGCGGCGCGGGGGATGCGGGACAGGGGGCGGTCCCGCATCCCCTC
>WBMV01000651.1:50079-86421 GCA_013396655.1 Campylorhamphus procurvoides
GAGGGGATGTCGCGGCGGTGCGGGTGACACCGATCGCGGCCCCAGCCCCGCGTCCCCCCTTGATCCCGATCCCGATCCCGATCCCGCTCCCGGTTCCGCTCCCGATCCCGGTCCCGCTGCAATGCAGGCGGTGCCCGCCAGGCGGCGCCGCGCCGGCACCGGGAGCGGGATCGGGAGTGGGATCGGGATCGGGAGGAGGAGGAGGAGGAGGAGGAGGCGGCGAAGGGAAATTTCCTGCCGGGAGCCGCNCATCCCTGTATCCCCCGCATTCCTGGGCATCCCTGTATCCCCCGGCATCCCTCAGCGTACCTGGGCATTCCTGGGCATTCCTGGCATCCCCCCGCATCCCTAGGCATACCCCCACATCCTTGTATCCCCCGGCATCCCTGGGTATCACTCCGCATCTCTGGGCATCCCTGGCATCCCTCGGCATCCCCCCGCATCCCTGGACATCCCTGGCATCCCACCGTATCCCTGGGCATCCCCGCGCCCGGGATGGCGCTGCCCGGTGAACTTTAAAGCTGTTTACCCCGCATCCCCGCATCCCTGCCCCTGCTGCGGGGAGCGGGGCCGGGGCACACGCGGCGCTCCGGGGGATGGATGGGGGACCGCGTACGAACTCCTCCCGACCGAGAATAGTGTTATTTAAACCTCCCGTGCTTCCATTTGTGGCGTTTATCAGTTTGCTGTCACCAGACTTTTAGCTGTCTCCCCATCCCCTGATTTTATTTTTCGCTTTAATCGCGGTTTGGGGAATATTTGCTGTGAGGTGGAGCAGTGCTTTTTATTTGGGAGAGGCAGTCTCCTGTTTTTTTTCTAATTTTTCACTGAGGTTCCTCTCCATGTGGCTTTTTTCCATCGAGTGGAGTGCTTTGCTTGTGTATTCAGCTGCGGAACTGTCTGTGGCTGATTTGGATGGGGTAGAGACTGCTGAGTTGAAAGAAATGACATCTCTTATCAAGCTTATTTTTTTCCTAAATAATAAGCCTTGGAAAGCAGCAATAAAGAGGCTGAGAACGGGAAAAAAATATTTGTTATGTGTGTGACAATCTTTACTTCTGCGTTTTGGGTTTGTAAATGAAAAAAAGGCAAATTCTGATGAAAATTAATGACATTCAGCTGGAAAGTGGGTGTGATTTAAAAGAGATTTATATGTAGATATAATGCACTCTCCTCATCCAGGAGGCACTTTAAGTTCCCAGTTAGTTTTGCTGGGGGATAAATGAAGCCATTTAAGCCTTGTGGGTGTGGGAAGATGCAGGTGGTTTGGGGGCACCAGCTGGGTCCTGTTTCTGCCCAGCTGGAAGTTGGGCTTTGAGCAGAGGAGTCCCTAATGGGGTACCAATGCCTAATTACTCTTATTGACGTGGTGGGATGGGCTTGTGGGGTAACCTGCCTCTGCTTCGTGCTTGGGCTGGTGGCACCGGTGAGAGAAAAGGGGCTGGGGAGGAGGTGGGACCAGTGGAGACCATCAGGGTGAGGTCTCTGAGGTGAGCAGGGGGCTCTGCTGTGGGTGCTCTGCATCAGGCACTGGAGAGAGTTAAGGTAAAAATGTTTGTTTTCTCAGCCCAAAGAGTCACTCAGTTGTTTTGGAAATGCGGGAGAAGAAGGGAGAGAAAATAACGAAGGAAACAAAACGGTGTGGGCGTAGTGTTTGATTCCTTTAATTGGCTCTGTCTTGCAAATAAAGGGCTTGCACAGGAGCTGTGCTGCACCAGCCATGCTCGCTCTGCTGTGCCTGGCACGCTCTCTATTCCTGAAATGCAGTGAATATGCTCTACCGAGTCAAAGATAAAATCTGAATTCCTAGTTAAAAAGGTTCCTGTGCCCCTGACACCTTTAATAAACCCAGACATCTTCATGTGGCTCAAAGCCTTGTGCTGATGCTGTTTGGGCTACGGTAATTTATCCTCAGCCTGTGAAGTGCAGGTGCAAAGTGGATAATTTTAGCACATTTGGGTCCTAGTTTACTTGTATCTTTCTTTCTCTCCTTGTTTCCACTTCACGTTTATGTTTATCTGTGTTTTGTCAAGCTCAGTGGAGGTGTTTCACATCTGAGATAAGGGCTGACCTTTGGCAGAAGAGCTGTCCTGAATCCCTTGATTTTCTTGCTCTTATTTTACTTCCCTCATCCTCTGCTGCATTCCCAGCTCCTGGTTTATACAAGCTGGGTGATGTCAGAAATGCACGGTGTGGGCTGAAATCATGGGGAGCTGGAAAATGGTTGTTTGGGGACTGTGTTGGTCCAAGGTCTGGGCAGGACCTTCCAATCCCGTGGAGCTGAAGCAGAGGGTGGAGCTGTGGTCCTTGCTTTGCCCCTTCCCACTGGAAGGTGACAGCAGGGACTTAGGGGACATTGGAGCTTGTTGGTTTTAGGGGGCAGAGCTGTGCTGTCACCTGAAGTGGTTCCAGAGTGTGCTGTAGGAGAGCTTTGACCAGTGTGCTTGGGGACCTTTCTCGCTTTCATTTAAGAGGTTCTGTGAGGAAAATTGGGTGGGCTTGGGCTGGCAAAGTGCAGAGTGAAACAGAGCTGTGGAAGACAGTGGTGCCATTCTGCCTTGTCACAGATGTCCTTGGTGTTTTCTGGTCTTATCATGGAAACACAGAACGGTTTCGGTTGGAAGGGACCTTAAAAATCATCATTCCCCCCCCTGCCATGGGCAGGGACACCTCCCACCAGCCCAGGTTGCTCCAAGCCCTGTCTAACCTGGCCTTGGGCACTTCCAGGGATCCAGGGGCAGCCACAGCTTCTCTGGGCAACCTGTGCCAGGGCCTGCCCACCCTCCCAGCCAGCAATTCCTTCCCAATATCCCATCCAGCCCTGCCCTCTGGCACTGGGAAATCATTCCCTGTGTGCTGTCCCTCCATACCCTTGTCAAAAGTCCCTGTCCTGCTCTCCTGTTACCAGCCAAGTGCTTATTTACTCCTCCCTGCTTGATGGTGTCATGTAAATTTGCTGAAGGTGTTGGAGCAGGTCAGTTTTATGGTAGTGAAGAATAAAAGAGAGCCAAGACAAGTGTGGGATGCTGTGTGGGATGAAACCCAGGGGGATCCCAAGGAATGCTGAATGCTTGCCATGCGGATGGGAGCACAGTCCATCCCTTCTGGCTGAGGGAGTGGGAGGTCCTGCAGGAGAAATGGCTCAATTGTACAGAGAAGCTGAGCATGGTGGGGGTCACCCCTTGCAATGGGGCTGTATTTCAGCCTCTGTTTCCAAAATGCTCTTCAGCATGGATGTGTGGCAGGGCTCAACCCCAGGTGGAGAGCCTGTGTCTGAGGGTGGGATCAGAGCACTTGAATGATGATGTTTTAGTGGAACAAACTTGCCTTTACATCTAAAGTGAGTTATTCTGTATCTGGGCATACCCTGGAGGTTTCTGAGGTGGAGGGATTGGAAGCAGAATCCTTTTCTAGAAGGGGCTATTCCATCAGTGTCAGGCAGGGAGGGACCCGTGGGCTATCAGGTGTAAAAGGTGTGTAAGAACAGCCCAGTGTGCTGGTTTGGGTGACTCCTCTGTGCAGGCTCCAGCTTGGTTCCTGGCCCCTCCTGCAGCACACAGGGGGATGCTCCAGCCTTCCAGCTGCATCCCTGTGCATCCCTCAGGCATCCTGGTGGGCTGGGAGGGGGCAGCAGAGGGGCTGAACCTGAGGGCTGCCTGCACTGACCACCACTGGTTCTTCATTGGCACTTCATTATTGATCTCTTGGTACGATATTAATGACAGCAGAATCCCTCTGTAACCCTAAATATAACCCGGTGCCCTGGCGTTGAAAGTGGTGTAAATTGGGTTCCTGCATTATTAAAGAGGCCTGAATTATGGTGTCCTGGGGGAGCATATTTTATGGGTTCCCTGCACGTGGTGCTCATTTTATGGGCTGGGAGGTGTCTTAGGGAATAACTGGGATATTTTTTTAACTGATTTGGGATGTGGTGCAGCAGAGCTCAGGCTGACTGAGAAGTGGCTGTAGCCACCAGGCTGCTCAGTGCAGGTTTTTCTGCATCCCTTTGACTGTAATCTTACCTTTTTTCTTATTGCCTGTGCCCTTCTGCATAAGGTTTCATCCTGGTGTTGGTTTTGTCCTATCAGATATGTATTGTATAATCCCAAATGGGATTTCAAATCCTATAAGGGTTAATATTTAAGGGGGGAGGGGGAAGTGCCCAACTTCTTCTGAAATGGCTTTTCCATTTTCCTCGTACAAATATATTTAATACTTGTGTAAGCCAGAGCTGAAATGAGATCCTGATAAGACAGAGATTAGGAGAAGCTCAGCAGCAGCATTTTTGTTGAAGTATTTGTACAGGATTTATTTGTGAGTTATCCAGATTATGGAATGTGTTTTTAAGGCATGTGTGCAGTGTTGTGCCTTTTAATTCAGCTGAACTTACTGCAGGTATAATAATTCCATCAGTGACATCCCTTTGCCAGCCCAAATCCTGTGTGTTGTCAGCAGAGGATGCCTCTCCCACAAGCAGCACTGCCCTAAAAATGCCCTTTTCCCTTTGGCTCCTGGCAGTGATTCAGTGCTGAAGTGGCAAAGTCAAAAAGCTGGTTGCAGAGATGTGTCTGTATTCAAAGGTGTTTCCTGGCTGAGGGAAGAAATAAAAGTGGAAAGAAATTTGCTGGGGTGGTTTGTTGCTTGCAGGGATGGCTGATTGTCACTGGAAATGCAGCACAGCTCAGTCCTGGGGTTTTCTATCACTTTTATCCTCCTCATGAAAAGGAAAAAGTGCTCAGTCTGAAAACCTGACTTATCTGAGATTTTTTTTTTTCTAATACAAAGTAATAATTTTTAGTAAGAAGGAGAGATGTGAGCAGGTAAAACCGAAAAACAAACCTGTAAATCAGGTGGAGGCGACGTGAGATATAAAATAAAACCATCTCTGAGGGCTGGAAGTGCCAGGTTTTGGGGCTGTGGTTGTTGAGAGGAGGTAGCTCTTTCAGCAGCAGTGTGAGGGTGCCCCAGCAGCTGGAAGCAGCTGTTCTCCAAAGATAACACTCACAAACAGGGATGCAGCAACAGGAATTAGCAGGAAGAATGGAGTCTGGGAAAGGCTTTGGGTCAATAGTGCTATGAATTTTAAAAAGAGAGCAAATAGCAGGAGATCTATAAGGGAGGAAGGTGAAAAGTGGGTTACTCGTGTCACTTAAAAAAGATCAGGACTGGAAAATGAGGTAAGCTGGAGGATAAACCTCCTACTTTATGTTTGGTTGCTCTGGAGGTACTAGAGGATAATTCAGAATGAATTATCGCACTCCACATTCACAAGAAGATCTTCCCCTTTTGAGACCAGTGGATTTCAGGTTTCCTAAAGGTTGGGTGTTCCTTTCAGTGTTGTGGGGTTTGATTTTCTTCCTCTTCACTGCAGTCAATCTCTCTTTCATCTGAAATAACTTTTAAGGGAAGCTTGGCTGAAGTGGAGCAATGCTGTGGTTCCTCACGGTGCCCCTGGCAAGGGACTGACTGGAGACCAGCAGAGTCCTTTGAGTTCTCCTCCAACACAACCAGGCTGGGCTGCAATGTGGGAACAGGACACTTTCAAACATCCCTTTCCTGTGGTGAGAACTGAACAGTTTGGTGGGTTGTGCAGAGTTGGTAGTACCTGGCTTGTGATCCTGAGACCCAGAGGACGTGCTGCTCTCCATGGTCTTGGTGTATTCCCAAGGATGGGACTGTGCTCCATGAGCTCCGTGTCTCCTTTGACCTTGGCATTCACTCCCATGATTTGTTACCTCCCTTGATTCTTTTAATGGGATTTTTTTATCCTAGACGAAAGACAACTCTGGTGAGCGAGAGAAAACCAATGTCATCACAACTTGAGGCCAACAGTCAGAATTTATGGTTAAAGACCCTCCTATTTTTAGTGTATTTGACGTAGGGTCTGTAAATATTTCCTCACCAAGAGCTGTAATTCTTCAGCTTCAGAGCAGTGTTCTCCACCAACCCTTCCTTCACCTTGCTTGCTGATTCTTGTAGTAAATTCCATTTTATTCTCTTTTGCCCTTTAATCTTGTCATCTCTGCTGTGTGTCCTTGGATGATTATTTTCCTTTGCATTCCTGCTGTAGTTTCTGCTGGAATATGCTGGGCATTGCTTGAGCTTTTCATGACTCTTTAGGACTTTCAGGAGCCATTGATTTGAACAAGCCATAAATCACATTTGTCCCATGTTCTGTGGGTTTAGATGTCTCAGCCACTGAGCCTTTTTAATTTAGCTTTGGGTTTCAGGGATGTATTCAGCCGAGCTGCACGACATCGCTTCAAGCACTTAATTACGTGACAATATTAATTTATCAGCAGTTTGCCTCTTACTAATCTGATACAATTGGGCAACATCTGCAAATTGCCACCGAGAGCAGGATTGTGGTGAAAGAGCTTCCACAGGGCAGGAGAAAAGCCTTTGTGTAAGCAAGTTAAGATGATAGATGCTTTTCCTGTTAAATATAGGGACGAGCTGAAACGGGCTCGCGTTATCATTTTGTTTGCAGATGTCACAAGCTCATTAATTTGAAGTCAAACTACCTGGCTTGCTGCTTCAAATTGCTTTTAAATTACACATGTGCTGATCAATCTTGAAAAGCCCAAATTAAAAACTGGGCCGAGGGCACGTTTCAAGGCCACGGATACAACGCTTGGCTCTAATCTGGTTTTCACAGGCAAAGCTCCCACCTCCAGCTCTGCTTCCCGGCACAACTGGGGGGAGAGGAAGTTGTAGAGATTTCGATGTTTCTGGGAAGGTGGAGCGGAAAGGAAAAGCTGGAAATGGGGAACTATATTTAAATAATGACCTATTTGCATTGCTTAAACTATTAGAAAGAGACTTAGGGAGGTGTGATGGTGAGATTATGGGTGCTGTTGGGGCGTTTTTCAAGGAGAAACCTCAAATCCTGGGGGCAGTTTTGGGTCCTTCGGGACAAGAAGGGCATGGAGGGGCTGGAGTGTGTCCAGGGAAGGGACTGGAGGAGCTGGGGGGGCTCAGCCTGGAGAAAAGGAGGCTCAGGGGGGACCTTCTGGCTCTGCAAGTCCCTGCCAGGAGTGGGGAGCCAGGTGGGAATTGGGCTCTGCTCCCAGGGAACAGGGACAGGAGCAGAGGGAATGGGCTCAGGCTGGGACAGGGCAGGGGCAGGGGGGATATTGGGATATTCCTTCCTGGAATGGGCTGTCCAGCCCTGGCACAGCTGCCCAGGGCAGGGGTGGATCCCCATCCCTGGAGGGATTCAAAGCCCTGTGGATGTGGCACTTGGGGACACAGGTCAGTGGTGGCCTTGGCAGGGCTGGGGACAGTTGGAGTCAATGATCTTGGAGGGCTTTTCCAACCTGAACAATTCTGTGATTGTCTCCCACTGTAGGTCCCTCTCGGTTTCACCTGAGCACAGCGTGGCTGGGCCTGGGATACACAGTGATTAGGGCAGTCAGAGCCTTCACTTCTTTTTTTTTAATCATCTTTGATTAGTGAACTGCAGATGGTATTTAGAAATTGTGTGTGTGTGTGTGTAACTTGAGTTGTAATGTGTCCTGATAACGCTTGAGTATTCCTGTACTACATCCAGCTCCTCTCCCTTGAAACACAGCCTCATTTCCCAGGATCTTCCATGGAAGAAACCTGAAGAATTTCCTTGAGAAGCCTCTGAACCCTCAAAACTCTCTGTGTGAGCAGCTCTGGCAGCCCCTGTTTTCAGGAGCCAACACCGTGCAGGATGTCTGTGCCGAACACGTTCTTTGGGATCAGTGTTCTTCCATGAGCTGTGACTGAACGGGATTTAAAGATGGGCAGAGCCTCCCTGAGCTCTTTTCCCCAGGGCACCACATCCCAAAAGCCGGGAGCTGTAATGGGAACCAGCTCTGGAGCGTGGGAAAGGAAGGAGCTGTCCCGCTGGAGGGGGGTTTGGGGACTGTGCCCAGCTGTCCCCGCGGGGGCCGGGCAAGGGGGAACGCAATGCTGGCTCAATTTTCCAGCTAGAAATGCCTTCCCAGCTGTGTGTTGGTTTCCAGAGGTGTGGTATGTGCTTTTGAAAGATGTTTGCATTTTCCTGAATTTATATATCTTTGAAACTCTTCAATTCTGTGTCTTCTCCTGGTCTCCTGGAGCAGAGAATAATCTGTGGTGTTGTCTTGTGTAGTTGCACAGCCCCATGTCCATCCAGCTGTGCTTTGGGCAGCTTTTACCATCTTAAATGGCCATGTTATTATGCAAAGACACGTTGCAAAGTTGCTGGATTTCTGTTGATTCCTTCAGCATATTTATTTCTCATTGTGCAGTGTTGGTGGGTGCCTGTCCTGCCCTCGCTCCCTCCTCCTGCTCTCACCCCTTGTTGCATCCAAGTAATTAATCTTCTTGTCGCTGCTTGATCCACCAGGTTTGATTTTTATTTAGTTTCTTGTCAAATAAAAGCTGTCAGTGACTCAGATGTGTGAGAGTTACTTCTCCAAGCTCCATGTGCTCTGCCTGGAGGTGAAGTCTGGGTTCTCATCCTCATCCCACATGTGATCCCCTATAATACCCATCATGTGGCTGGTAAGGGGAGCACCCTCTTTGCAGCAAACACAGAGTGAGGGCCTGAGGTGGTTCAAATGGTTTTCAAGTGTCTGGGCTCTATTATAGGAAATGCCATCTCCTCATGTACTGCTCTGTGTAGGTGTGTTTGGTGATGGCCAAGAAAGAGAGGCTGATGTTTGAAGGTCAGGACAGCAGATGGGCTGATGTGTTGACAGATACCCGGTAGTAAAATTTGTGTAGAGATGTATTTGAGACATTCCCTTGAAAAAGCAGATTAATGGAAAATATCTGTATTGTCTTTTGCTTTTAAAAGTCTTTTAGAAGAACTACAAAAAGCTGCAGGACTTGTCTTGCAAAGAGTGATATTTCTGTGTGTGGGTTCACATGTATTGTTAGAGATGGGCAAACTGAAGTCTAAGCATTGGATTCAATGATCTTGGAGGTCTTTTTCTACCTAAATGATTCTATGATTTTAAGGCCAGTGGGCAGTAGGAGCTGTGCTCCAATTCCATGCACAGGGAGCATCAGAGTTAAAATGGGAGCTGGGATATTCTGTCTCCCAGTCCTTGGATTATCTCCTCAACAAGGAGAATCAAGGCTCTGCAGCCCCTCAAGGAGCAGCCCCCTTACCCAGTGGGTGGGTGGGGACTTGCCTTGTTTCCCTGTGTCTGGGGTGACAGGAGGCTGTGCCCCTGACTTCTCCCCTCCCTGCTCACTTGGTGTTTGCACACACAGAGCACTGGATTTATGTACATAAGAAATGTGAATTCACACTTACAACCTGCTTCTGCCATGGTCACAATGGAAACTTGATGGCTGAGCATGTTTGCAAACTGTTGTATCCATGTAGGAGGCACGGCGCGGTTCCCATCAACCTCACGGGTCCTGGGTGATGCTTTTCAGGATTGATTGAATGTATTTGTGTGTTTTCAAAAGCAAATTACTTGTGAATGTGACATGATAAAAGCTTCTAGGAACCTAGATACAGTGCTGTTTTAATATTACATGTGTTTTCCTGTTTATAGGCTTGGGTCTGTGAGCTCCCCAGCACTGTACACTGAATCTGGGGGACTGGTTTGCTTAAGCTCGGTCTTTAGTGAGGATAATTAGAACAATCTTTGGGCTTCTGCCCTGTACTGAGAGTCCTCCTTGTCACTTACCCTGCCTTGTCACACTCTCTAATGAGGGAAGGGAGATGGGGAGATAAACTGGCTGAGTTCCAGTGTCCAGGTAATGGACATTTTATGCATCTCTTTGCATCTCTACACATACAGAGTTTGATCCTTCCCACCAAAAGGAACTTACCAAAGAGTAAAGTATTTTTATGTGCTATTTCTAGTATACAGATACCAGCCATCACCTTATAGACAGAGTACCTGGATGGTTTGAATGGGAATGAAGCAAGGTGGGATTTTAAGATTTGATTACAAGTGACACTTCAACGTGTTGTTTAATTCCCAGAGGTGGAAGGGCTTGTGGAACAAAGCTGTTGGCAAAGGCAGGATGAGGAGAACCCTGACTCTCAGTGGGGCTGTCACCGGGTGGCAGAGGGGCAAGTGATGAAAATGCCACCTAAAGGGCAGGGCTGGAAAGGTGGCAGTGGGTTTGCAGGGTCCTGTCCCTGCTCGTCACCTTCCCAGGATCCCCAGGGATGGGGCAGAAGATGCAGCTGCTGAGGGTGATGGGCGTTGCCATTTCTGCTTTGCACGATGAGAACCCCCATCCAGAGAACACCTTGCACGTGTATCCCTTCTGAGCATCAAAGGCTTTGTCTGAAAAATGATTTTTAGGCCAAGATTTGCCGTGCTTTTTTAATGACTTGAGTCTGGTTGTGCTGTACCTCTCCCTCGGGTAACCTCATTTCCCGACCCCCTTTCCTTTCGAGACGCGCTGCGGCTTTGATGGCAGTTCCTGAAAGTTGCTTCGACGTGCAAGAACAAGACAAAAAGGCTGATTTTTTTGAGAGAAAATCTTGTATTTCTGTGGAGTATTTTCCCCTGGAGGTGACATCTGTTGATGCCTAGCAGGCCCTGCCTGGAGGAACCACAGACCCCCATTGTGTTGGCCAACGCGCCGGGCTCTGGAGCTCGCTCGTCACACGGCACCGAACACTGGGGCTATTCATGGGCGCTGGTTCAAGGGCTCACAGCAACCTTTATCCCTGCAGAGAAACCCCAGTTCTCCTCAGGGACAGAAACAACAAAGCTCAAAGGGAAAAATGACCATGTTGAGCACTGATTTGTTTCATCCCATCAGCACCAAGGCGGGAGCGTAGGGAAGTCCCTCTTCCCTCAGCCAAAGGCAGGTGACAGCACCTTCTGAGCTTCTGGGGCTTGTGGGTTGTGTTTGATGTGTGTGAAGTTTACTTTCCTCTTAATCTCATCAGGCCAGGAGGGCATAATGCTGTTCTTAAAGGTGGCTCTCATTATGATGATTTTATTTTCAAAATGCTGCTTTAATTCTACATGTATTGCTGAATTGTATCTGTGGGATGTAAACTAGAGCAAAACACCGTTGTGTTCTGGTGGAAGAGGAACTTTTTGAGCTCCTTTCAGCATCTCAAATCAATAACTACAGCGATACAGCCCATAAATTTCAGTGTTGGTGGCGTGTCAGGATTTGCCACCGAGGGATTTGCAGCGGTTGAGCAGTGGGGAATAAATTTGCAGAGGTGTTAAAGAGATTCTGTTAATTTTTCAGGGCCAGAAAAGAAACGACGCTCCGAAACCACAGAGGCATTTGGGGAATTTCCAGCTCTGTGTTTAAGAACTCCCATGGGAAGCTCTTAAAGCCACCAGGTGTTTTGTAGCTCTTTATGTCTCCCTGGAAACACATCAACAATTGCATCACGGCCCTGCTCTTTGATCAGAGTCCCGAAAAACGGTGGCTCTTGTTTAATTGCGACACGGGATGTTTGGCAATCGGAATTTGGGAAGTGGTGGGTCCTTAAAATAGCTTCAGCCTTAAGTCATGGTAGATACACAATCAAATTCTAGTTGTCCTGGGACAATTGGGAATTGTTGTAGTAAAATGAATTTGGGGATTGTTGGTGTGTTCCTTTAGTCTGGGGTTTTGTAATATAAGTTTTTTCAAAAAATAAATAATTGTGACCAAATCTAATCAATGGAGCAGGACTCCTGTTTATGGCAGCAATGCCCCAAAGGCCTCAAAGAGGAGATTTCCCTGTAGCAAATCCCCACAGCCCACGTTGCTTCGGGATTGTTTGGCCCCTGTTAATTTGGTTTCATTTTTTATTCCAGTTAATGCAAACAGGTATAAAATACACTCACAGTGACGTGTCTCTCTGTAGGAAGAACAGGCAAACAAGGCATGGCCTGTTTATAAACTTGTGGAATGCTAAAATCGTTTGTGTGCTTTGTTCCCAAGCAAACAAAGTCGGGACAATGGGGGAAGGACATTGTTATTGGGCCTCTGGGACTCTGCTGCTGCACTGGGTTTTGAAATAGCCTTTAATATATCTGACCTGATATCCTGAGCAGGAGAAGAAAATTCCAAGTGGGCAACTTGCTTTCCTTGCTTTGGGAATGTCTCTGCTGGTGCTGTTTGAGGTTCTCTTGAGTGTCTGTCCATGAGCTTTTGGCCAGGTAGGATCGGATTTAAAATCTGTTTCAGGTCCTCCACTTGGATCTGACTGAACCAGGAACCTCAATCCTACAGGGGGCTAAAATAACCTCATGGCCTTGTGATCCAGAGATCTAAATCCCAACTATTTCTCCTTTCCCCCTGGAATAATATTAGCAAGCATCATTCTGTGGGTGCCTGTGGGTCCAAAGTTGATTGTCCATGGAGTTTCCTCTTGCCTGGAGCAGGCAGGGATCCCTCCTGAAGGGAAGCAGTGCAGCTGAGTGATGCCTGCCTTCGATTTAGCAGATTTGGGGTGTTTTCCAAGGTTGTTTTAACAGGAGAAGGAACAATTGCCTGGCTGGGAGTGCTGGGCAGTGGTTGTTGTGTGTGGGTGGGCTGTGTCTGGGTGATGTTACGCCTCATTTCGCCTCATCCCTTTGGGGGAGACCTTCTCATCACTGATGCCTCCAATAACATTTTTACTGGTAGCATTTAAAAGCAAAGTTCTGCTGGTTTTCATTTTCCTTTCACAAGGTTTCTGCATAACAAATGGCACAGATTTACAGCGTGCTCTCACTGAGCTGACCTCGGTTGCCCTGAGCCCACGAGGACCAGCCAGGAGCCCAGGCAGTCTGTGCAGACTCTATTTCAGCAGCGCTTCCACTGCCCTGGAAATACAATATTTACTGGTACTCTGAAATAATTCATGCTATTGTCAATATACTGGTTATCTCTAAGGACGTGGAGCTGCTGGAGCGAGTCCAGAGGAGGACATGGAGATGCTCCAGGGCTGGAGCCCCTCTGCTCTGGGACAGGCTGGGAGAGCTGGGGGGTCACCTGGAGAAGAGAAGGCTCCAGGGACACCTGAGAGCCCCTTGCAGTGCCTGAAGGGGCTCCAGGAGAGCTGGAGAGGGACTGGGGACAAGGCATGGAGGGACAGGACACAGGGAATGGCTTCCCAGTGCCAGAGGGCAGGGATAGATGGGATATT
The DNA here is from genome assembly GCA_013396655.1 of Campylorhamphus procurvoides. Classification (NCBI taxonomy): domain Eukaryota; kingdom Metazoa; phylum Chordata; class Aves; order Passeriformes; family Dendrocolaptidae; genus Campylorhamphus; species Campylorhamphus procurvoides. Next base: position 63,155 of record WBMV01000651.1, read on the forward strand.
GGGAAGGAATTGGTGGCTGGGAGGGTGGGCAGGGGCTGGCACAGGTTGGGCAGAGAAGCTGTGGATGCCCACAAGCAGCAAAGGCCTTTCTAAGCCAGTTGATTTCTTAGCTCTGTGTTTACAGCTGAATCCATCTGGGGAGGCACATCTGAGCACCAGTTTTTGAGGGTAAAGTTCAGCTGAAAGACTGGTCTGTTACTGGAGCCTTTTGAAGACAACCAAGTCACAGGGAGTGTTTTCCTTATGGAAAAACAGTTTGTGCCAAAAGCTGGGCAAAGCTCACCAATATTTCAGGACTGGAAGTGACTGGTGCAGCTGAAGAGCCCATGGAGAGTCAAGTTTGCCTCTTGACTTTCAAACTCTGTCATTCATGGGCTTCACTGTGTACAAATATGTGTAATGCTCTGGAAGGTGTGACAGTCTGGAGGTGACAGGAGTATTGGTTGTCATCCTGAGCAGCTCCTGGGGATCTCAGAGGATAGATCAGTGTCCATCCTGTGTTTCAGCTTGGAATTGTAGAACTCCTTCCTCACCATCATTTGCAAAACGGGGTCTATGTGAAAGCTTGTGTTTTTGTAAGGAGATTTATCTATTTTCATTTCACCCTCCCACTGGTAGTTTTTGTTTTGCATCTGGATTTCTGGTTGTTTACCCAGTCTTTGAACAGGAACATCTGACGTGCTCCTGGAGCCAGCAGTAATAATGACTCAAGGAGGAATGAAGTTCACCATTTCTTTTGGGATATTGGCGTGGAAGAATAGCTGAAATAAGCAAAAACTGATACAAGGCTGAGTTTTCATCTCCCACATTAGGCAAACAGTGGTTCTGGTTTCTACAGGAGGCACTTGGGGCAGCAGCATTCAAGCAAAAAGGTCAAATCCCTGTAGCACACATCCAAAATATTTAAACCAAGGAAATGTTGTATAAATGCAAACATGAAATGCTCCCTGCGGGCAGGAACTTTTATTTATCCCCTCAGTGTTACAGAAAACAAACTTGGAACCGATTTCTGCTCCTTCAAGCATCACTGTGAGTCTCCTGAGGGTTCTGCCCTCCTTCCTGCACATTTCCAGCTCTCCAAGGAAGAGTCCTCTCCAGTTGGCTCAACGTGTGAAGATGGAAGTTTCTTCTGCACTGAAGCAGAGAAACAATTTATTCACATCATGTTTCTTCTTAAAGATAAGGAAGAAAAGGCTGTAGGTGAACTTGGCATCCAAATCCATTTATAACGAAATGTGACAGTCGTGGGGAGGAAGCCACATCTTGGTGCAGCAACATTAGATGACAAAACAATGACTTGAGTCTTGCTGATTGATCGTGGGATGGTTGGGCTTGAGGAAAGGCTGGGCTGGGCTGGGGATGGAGGCGAGACTCCAGTGTTTCCTGCTGTTGAGGTAGGAGATTGTGAGAAAGCCCTGGTGATAAACCCAGGAGTGAGGGATTGTGTGTGCTTATCTGGAAGTTACCTCTCCTTCACGCTGATAACATTCTGAGCAGAGTGAAAATAGGCATTGCCAAACAGCACCTCGTGTTATCACACTGGGAACAGGCTTTGCAGCTGATGGAAAAACAGATGCTTTAAATAATATTGAGCACAATCTCTCGTGGTGATGAAGTGGAGCTGCATTACATGGGCTGTGGGAGAGGGAACTGGAGGAATTCACTTGTTCCCAGTGGTCCAGCTGTGTAGATCCAGGCTGCCCATCCTGTGCCCACTGCCGGGCATGGAGAGGGGGCTCGTGCTTCTGTCTCCACCCAAATCATTCTCAACTGTGACCCAGTGGCCCAGGGTTTCCTGGAGCTCCAGGTGGGATGGCTGCAGGACCTCCTCCTCCTCGGAGCTGCCTCACTCACCCAGGTCAGTCTCTCTGGTCTGTTTATCTTCCCTTTGCCCCCCAGGTGCTGTTATGGGAAGGAGAGTTTTGGGCAGGAAAAGTTACAAACTGAACAGAGAAGGCAGACAAAGGCTGAAATAAATGATCTGGTGGTGCTGTTGTTGAGCTGCTTTGAGTGAAGGCTGTTGTGGGTGGCCAAATATCTTCTTCCAGCCCAAAAATGAATAGCTGTCTGCCTGTTCCAAAGCTGCTTATTCGTGGCCCTGAGCTGCCACTCACTGAAGATGTAAAATGCCATTTGCAGGCTGTAAATCACATCAAGGCAATGTTTCCTGCTGAAGGGCTCGTGCTTTCTGTATTTTGGATTTCTGTCTTTGTTTTAGCCCAGGTAGTGCCTTGGCCTGGCTCACAGTGCTGGTGGGGAGGGGGTGCAGGGCGGCTGAGGGGGTCCTCAGCTGGGCAGGGAGGGGAGAAGGGAGGAAAGGGGGGCTAAAGGAGCCTTTGAGCTTGGCCATTGTTGTTGTGCTGCTTGGATTGGTGCACGTGCTGAGCTCCTGGTGAGCTGTGCCTGCTTCCAGGGTAATGGGGACAACGAGAGTCCCCTCTGGCTTTGGGCTGTTTCACATGGATATGGGGTGGCTGTGGAGGTGGTTTATACAGTTATGAGGTGGCTGTGGGGTGTTTGGGATGGTTATGGAGTGTTTCAAATGACTGTGGGGTGTTGTAGATGGTTATGGGGTGTATTAGATGTTGTTGGGTGATTATGGGGTGGTTTAGATGGCTATGGGTTGCATCTGGGGTGTTTTAGACGGTTGTGGAAAGGCTGTGGGGTGTTTTAGATGGTTATGAGGTGGCTATGGAGTCTTTTAGATGTCTATGGGGAGTTTTGAAAGGCTATTGGGTGGTCATGAGGTGTTTTGGGGTGTTTTAAATGGCTCTTGTGTGGCTCTGGGGTGCTTTTGGTTGGCTCTGGGGTGTTTTAGAAGGCTTTTGGGTGGCTCTAGGGTGCTTCAGGTGGCTACACTGCAACGGGTAGTCATGTCTTTATAGACACCACGTGAAGCCCCAGATAAAGCAAGGGAGCAGGAGGAATGATGTCCCAGTTGTCCCTGACCCCGCAGGAGCAGATCTGTGCCTGGAAGAGCACCCAGGGCTGGGATGGAGCTGCCCCTTGGGGCAGAGGGGATTGGCATTGCCCAAACCCCCCATTCCAAGGTCACTTTGTCCCCATTTGGGAGTGCTGTTGTGGCCCTGAGCTCACCACGCTCGTGCTTTGTGTGGGGCTCCTCTGGTTGTCCCCCTGGTGTCAGTGGTCCTCGCAGAACGTCCCCAAACGCCAACGTTACTTCTGGATGTGGCAGATAAAGTTGTTTCCAAGATGTTTCACGTCCCAGATGGATGCAGAGCTGAGTCATCAAGTTTTTGCTCCCGTTAATTCCTTCAGTTCTCTTTGATGGCAAATACATCGTGGCTACTTAAAGGGAACAATCCTACATCCTCTGCAATGCTCTTCTGAGTTCCAGGGTCTCCTCCAGCACCAAAGGCACACCCAGAGGTTCTGGAGGAGACCCCCAAACCTGTTTGCTTCAAACACCCTCCCCTGTTAAACACTATTGACATAAAAGATGCTGACACCACTGGGGGAGATGGAGCAGGAGCTTCCTCAGCTGCTGAAATTTGCACACGAGAAGGAAGATGTTTTGATTAAAAGAAGGGAGAGCTGAGTATTTTTTTTCTCCCTTTTATTCCCACGTGTCAGAATCAAAGCAGCATTTCTCCAGGCGTTCTGCCCATTTTCTTTTTTTTTTGTTTGTTTTGGTTGGGTTTTTTGTTCCTCTTGTCAGTTGTTTGGATTCTTTTTCCCTCAAGGTTGGGGTTTTTTTAAATTTTTTTTTCTTAGTGGAGGAATTCAGTCATTTAATGAGATAAATACATGTTGAAGTGCCTTTTAGACAGAAATAAACACTATGACTGGGTTTGGATTGCTGTTTATTTTCAGTGGGATTTGTAACTTCATTCTTTTCTTTATTGGAGAAATAAAGACCAGTGAGACCTCACCAATTGGTTCTCCTGCTGTCAGAATAGTAGTGAAAATGCTACTTTTATTACCTGTTTAACATATTTTATATAAATTTTATTATAAACTACTAATTTCTTGCAGTAATAATGCCTGTTTTAGTCCTGCACATCCTCCTACCTTGTGACTTTTCTGATCTGGGTCTGTTTCTGTGTTAACATTTTATTATGTGGTTCCTTAGTTCGGTTTTTGAGCTGTATTTCCAAAGCCTCCCTTCAAGGAGGAGAACTCCAACTTTCTCAAGGAGCCTGGAAATGACTTCTTAAAAGCATAAAATGGAATTTTATCTCTTTTTTTTTTGTTGTTTCCCCTGCAGTGAGAGGAAACATTCCCTTTCTCAGTTCTTTGTTGTTATTTGCTCTGGGTGGGTGCGAGTCCTCCCGGCCCCTCAAACTGGAGCAAAGTCTTTTTTTAGGAATTAGAGCAGAATTTTCCTAATAAACCTGCTCCCTTGCCATTTCAGAGCCTCCTCTGGGGGAGAAATGAGGCAAAGAAGGCAGAATTAGGGAGAGTTCCAAGCACTGGAACTTCAAGGATCCGTATTCTAAAAACCCTCTGTGGATTCGCTGCTGCTGCCTGGATTAGAAGAGCCTTTAATTTGCTTTTAATTAAAACGATTTTCATTTATTCTGGGCTTTTTTCAGAGGCCCCCACGGGCCTCACAAACTTTGTGGTGCTCTATATGAAATGCAAAAATCCATATTCATGCTCTGCTGAGGCTTCACGTGCAAGTTAAGGATGAAAAAGAGTTTTCCCCTCCTTTTTTCTGTGGGTATTTTGAGTTCCCCAGTACAGAGGGAATTTGTTTGATCTCAATGAGACTGGAGTCCAGAGTGTAAACATGGACCTTCCATAAATAGCTTATCTGGGTACTATATTTAAATAGCCCAGGATTTATTTGTGCAACCTCATTCAGCTGGAGGGAAAAAAAGGTCATGTAGATACCTTTCTTTTTTTCTTATTTTTTTTTTTAGAGGAAATGCACCTATTGCAGAAAACTCCAAAAGAAAATGGTAGGTTCAAATGGAAACTGCTGCGTGGCTTGTATGTTAGGCTGTGTTAATTTTCTTTTCAATAGCTGATCTCAATCCAGTGTATTTGGAAGGGAAAAAAAGCCCTTCCTAAAGATGACTTGACTGTGCTGCATTTTCCCTGTGTGCTCTGTACCCAAGAATCACTGAAGAACTGAAGAAATAGGGTCAAAACTCATGTTTTAAATGGCTTTTGTGGTAGTTTTTAGTTATTTGCTGTGGAACTAAACCTGCTGATCGGCACCCAAACATGACAAAGTCCAGGGAATAGTGTGGATAATGCAGTTCCAGGGATAAATGTGATGTCCCAGCTGAGGTGACAGTGACATTGCTGAGAGGAGGAGACTGGCAGGAGCCAGGATGCTCCAATGCTGAATTTTTCCAGAGGCTGGAAAAGCTGCTATGTTGGTTTTTGTTTTGGGAGAAGCACCACCTGTAGCAGCAGAGATGCTGAGATCTTCTGTCATGCTCTTCTGAGGTGGGAGGGAACAAGCCATAGGACATGAGGAAACAGCCAGGGAAGGTTTAATTTGGATATTAGGGAAAAATTTCTCCATGGAAAGGGTTGCCCAGCCCCTGGTGGAGCCTCCATCCCCTGGAGGGCTTTAAAAACCACATGGACGTGGCACTTGGGTTAGTGGTGGCCTTGGAAGTGCCAAGGGGGGACAGCTGGACTGGGTGAGCTCCGAGGGGTTTTCCAACCTGAACAATTCCCTGATGGTGGGAGTTTGGAGAGCCCTGAGCTCAGGAGGGCTCGCTGTGGGAAGTGAAGCCCCCCAGGCTGCTGGAGGCAGAAGTTCTCCCTGTGCCTTGGCTTTGTGCAACCTCGGGAACCGCACCATGAGGTTTTAATATCCGGTCATTAAGAGGGGAAAAACAGAGTCCTTCCAAACAATATAGCCGTGTTTTATTTCATAATAACTCCAACTGAAAAAATGTGTCAAAGGACAAAAACTGGGGACTTGTGCTTGCTTAGAGAGAGTCAGAAATTGCAGTGCTGGAGCTGGGGGAAGCAAAATGCCATTTTTGCCACTGGGCAAAATGCTGTGTGAGTGAGGGTGTCACAGCAGCACTGAGAGCAGCACATCCCTCATAGTGCCAGTGTTGTTCTCGGGATGAATGCAGCAGTGTGTGCTCCTCTGGAGGAGTTCACAGCAGGGCAGAGGGTTGTGCCCAGCAGTGGGGCCGAGGAGGAGGTTTTTGAGGCTTTTTTGGGGGTTCATTTTTGAGATGTTTTGATCTTTGCACGGGTATCTACTGAACAATTGGAAAAAAACCCACAGGAGTTAATTTTCAGCAGCAGCTACAACCCCGGTGGAAGTGGTGTGCCTGCCCAGGGAGGGTGGAGGTGCTGGTGGGAACTCTGAGGAGCAAGAACTGGGGAATTCCTGTGGATGGACAACTTGGGCTTGGAGGATTTCCCTCCCCAATCACAGAATCATGGAATGGTTTGGGTTGGAGGGAACCTTAAAGATCCTCTCATCCCACTCCCTGCTGTGGGCAGGGACACCTTCCACTGGCCCAGGTTGCCCCAAGCCTTGTCCAAGCCTGGGCTTGGACACTTCCAGGGATGGGGTAATGCTTGAATGATTCAATTTGGGGCTTATTTTGTAATGCTGTTCCCCATCTCTTACTCTACAATCAAACCTGTAACTTCTCACTGTGATTTTCTGCTGTAACTGGTCAATAAAAGTGACTGGGCACATGAAGGCTGAGATTTGGGACAGCATTTGGGACACACGTTGTAAGGCAGTGTCTCCAAAGGGCAGGTATTCCTCCCTCTCCTGCTGTGTCCTCTCCTGAAGCAGATTCCTGGTGGTTGAGTCTTTCTTCAGACCTGGACTCTCTTGTTTTCAGTGAGAAGTTGCTTACAAACATTGCCTTGGGAATCTGTGAATTTCTGTTTTCTGGAAACAAATTCAGCCACGGTAAAACCGTGTATTCCAAGCACAAATGACACTTCCAGGGGAAAGCTGGGCAGGGCTTTCCTTTTTTTTTATCTTTTTCCTGTTTTTAGTGGACTCTTCCCTTGAGTATGAGTTTGGCTGAAGCAGAAAGGTGGTTGTAACCATCCTCAGGAACCACTGGGCTCTGCTGCTCTGTGACCAATAATAAATGACTGGCTCGGGGTTGTGTCCATCTGGGAGTGAGGAACAAGCTGCTTCAGGGTGATTTCTTGGGGAATTGTAGCCTGTGGAGATGATGGACTTGGTGTCACCATCCCCACCCAGCTTGATGAAGAGGCAGTGGATGCCTTTGTGGTGAAACCCCACCCCAGTTGGGCATTTGAAATGGATTTCACGCCATCTGGATCGCATCTCCTGTGTCCCATTGTTTCACCAGGGCACAGATGTTGGGGAAAGGACTGAAAGGAGCGATGCAGAACTCCAGGACACGTTGTTATCCTCTTTGAAGGGAGGATGGTGTCATCTCGTCTTGGCTTGGGGAAGGTTGGATGAAAGGGGCTTCCCAGAGGAACATCAAACCCCACAGTCTGGGTGACCCCAAGCCCTGTGTGAGATCTCACAGCTCTCCATCCCTTTAGTGGTGCTACCACCCCATGGAGCTGGTGGGAATTATGATCTCCAGGGCAATGCCATTGCTCTGTTGTGTTTTGAAGGCAAAGGGAAGGCACCTGGAGAGGAGATTCCCAGGATAACCCCAAGATTTGGCCAGGTCTGGGGCAGCTTCACGTCCCTGCTGCTCTCAGGGGTTTCTCTGTGGGTTTATCTAAGGCTGGATGTGCAGCCTCAGTGGTGTTGTCACCTCGTTTGTGCTTGAGAGGGAGCTCCTTAATGAGCACCGAGGAAAAGTCATTTTCATAATTGCTGTTCTCAGATAAATTTAAGAAATACTGCTGGCTTTGCCTGGCAGTTCCTGGAAAACCTAATCCGGAGAAGATTGGCCCAGGTGGTCTCCAGAGCTCTCTGCCAGCCTCAGCTTTCCAAGGATCAGTTCTAAAATCACTTGGCATGTTCCTTTCTGGGCTTGCAGCCTTTTCAGGAGATAAAACTAATTAATTTCAGGAGGAAAAAGGCACTTAAAAGAAAGCTGTAAAGTGGATTCAAGGATTTATGTTCTTGTGGTTTTTTTGGAGGGAGAGTTGTGGAATTTTAAAGCAACCACGAATGCAGGGTGAGTAACCAGAATATTTGGGATAAATGCAGTCAGTGAGAAGCTGAGCTGTCTGTGCTCCTGCCCAAGGAGGTGGAGTGGCACCTGTGAGTTCATCTCCCTGGAGTGCTTGAGGCAAATGGTCAAAACACCAGCAATCACAGTCTGCTGGGAGAGCTGCAGGTCTTGGGAGCATTTTATATTCATCAAGAAGCAATTTCTGTTGGGTTTTTGTTGTTGTTCTTTTTTAAGGTTCAGTACAGGAGCTGGCTGTAGTTAATGCAGTCGTGTTTTTGTATTCCATGTGCATCCCCAGCGTGCTAACAAACATCCTCAGCACATCAGACCCATGGCAGGCATGCAAAGCCTGACCCCTGAACTGTGTTTGCTTCCTGTTTATGTTGGCCCTGGCCCTTCAAAGAATTATTTATTCTGTGATGCAGACAGTCACCAAGTAAGTTCCCATCTGTGCGAGCTTGTGTAAGGTGGATACTGCAACTTGGCGTGTCCTGCAGGTTCTTGACCTTCTGGGAGATCATTGAGGACTTTGTGTGATATCATTGTCATATCACTGGGGACACGTGGGACCACAGAGGAATGAATGAGCTTTGGCTGGGTCTGCCCAGCAGCTGCTCCTTCTTTGATCTGTGCAAACCTGACAAGGAAGGTTTTTCCCCATCACTTTCCACCAGATGCTGTTGAGCCAAGTATTGACATCTCTGCCATGACCTGGTGGTGGGATGGAGGGCACGCTCAGCAGGTTGGCAGGAGGTTTGGAGGAGGGATTGCTGTGCACAGGGACATCCAAAAGCCTCCTGGTGCTGTCAGAAGCCAAAGTCAAGGGCGTGAGGATGTGAATTATGATCCTGGAGGAGAAGGCTTGCAGGGTGGGGAGGAAGGACGTGGAGAAGACTGAGCCAGGCACAAGCAACTGGTTCTATGAGGGGAAATTGCAACTGGTTTAATGGGGAGAAGGACATTCCTCGTGAGGGTGGTGGAACATCCTCTCCTCAGATCACACATCCCCTCAGCCTGGAGCTCAGTCTGCTTCCAGGAGCATCCCAAAGCTCCCTCTCAGCCTCAGTTCTTCCACCTCATCGAGCATTTCTGTCCACCTGAATCACTCTCCAGGAAGCTGTGCATGCACTGACGTGACTTGCTGCTGTTAATTGTGAATTAAGGACAAAAAAAGATGCAAAACTGAGTCCTTGGGATGACTTAGGAAAGGGAATCCCATCCATGTGCAGCTCCACTGCACTCGGGTATCTCCAGCATTATTGCAGAGTGCTGGAGAGCCTGACATGTGTTACCATCAATCTGTTTAATTTGTTCATTATTATTAATAACTGTGATTAGTCTGAGCAAATGTTTGACTTTTGTGCTCGGAGTGTGTATTGACAGAGCAGCGGGGTTTGTCACAGCAGGTGTTTGTGCTGCTCGGGGGGAATTCAGACATCCTGTGGGTACACTTGTTCCCTGCATTATATTTTAAATTAATGCTCAGGAAGTTGGTGCACCGCTGGCTTCTGCTTTTAGCCATGCTCTCAGTGGTGCAACAGGGAAATCAAACCCAATTGTGTGGATGCAGAAGCATGTAAAATGTTACATTTATGCAATATTTAAATTAACAATGCTTCTAACAGACTGGGGGGCAGAGGAAGAGCTCAGCTTGAATGGGGCAAGGGTTGTTGTTCTGTGACGTAAATCTGATTTGTTTACTTGTAAAAGCATCAGTACAGTGCATTGTTTATGATTTTAAAGAAATTAAGCAGTGAACCTGTATTTCAGTGACCAAAAGACATTAGGTTTCAATGCTGGTCACTCCTCCCCACCCATCCTTTGGGCAGAGCTTATCTCCTTGAGCCATCCCATTCTGGTAGTATTTTTATCCAAAATTAGGCTGTTCCTGTGCCATTAGACCAGGATGTGCAACACCAGGAACAGTTTTTAAAGGAAATAAGATATGTAACTATAGGTTTGTATGGTAGCAATGATGCTTTATATATATATGTATGCATGCCTGATCATAGCTCTACATATATGAAGGCAAACACACAGTTCTACACTGGTTTGAAGTTTGTGTTGAAAAATAAGTCAGTTTGGGTCATGTCAGTGCAGTTATGTCTTCAAATGCATCCCCTCTTGTGTTTCAGTGCTGCATTTTGCTGAGCACCCACTGGTGAAACCTCTCAGAGTTGTAAGTTGTGAGGCTTGCCTGATTTTCTTCTGATCTTTTTGTTGGAGCAGGGAAGGGTTTCCCTTTGCAGAACAGGAGCAGAAACCTCTCCAGGCATCAAGGATGGATGGCAAATGTATTCAGTCAGCCCTTCCTGGAAGGAAAAGGTTGGGAAGAGGCAGAGAAAGTCCTGCTGATGAGTTGCAAACGCTGTTGGTTTAGGAAGGCTGAAGAATGAATCACTGGAATTGCTCCTGAGGGCCCTTTTTTGGGCAATATTTAGACAAGTGGTTCATTGCCAGTGGAGGGAGGTGGAGGGACAGCTCTGAGCCCTCAGAACCAGCTCCTCTGGGTGCAGGATGTGCTTTAACTGAGCCCAAACCTTCTGCATTTGGGTCAGGAATCACCTGCTGGGGCAGCACGTGGGGACAGACCTGCCAGGGGACCTCCTTGCTCTGCTCTGTGCTTGCCCTTCATGGATGGGTTGGGTTTCTGGCACCACTGTGAGGAGGGATGGGCAGAAGGACAAGGACTTCTTCAAAGGCACCAAGTTCTTCTCAAGGTTTGTACCTACTGGGTTGAGGGATGTCCAGTTGTGCTTTCTCCCCTATTTCATCACTGGTCATGGTGGAGTGGGGTGAGATCCCTCCCTGAGACCTGATCAGGAAATGTTAACTTTGACCAAACTGAGTATCTTTGAACATGTAGATGGTGGCACCTCCCTGTTCCTCCTTTTTCCAGACCCCTGAAGAGTGGCATTTCTTTTCTTTATGTTGCCCAAGATCCAGCCCAGCAACTTGTGAAACACCAGTAAGGAGTTAGATCAAGGAAATGGGATTCACCTTCTCAGCTCCTCACTTGTGTCCCGTGGTTAAAATACAATGAAATCAAGTCCTTCAGTTTTATATATTTCCAAACATGATCTTTTGGATGTGTCCTCCATCACAGTGTTATTTATAGTGGGCAGAGTTTGGGAACTGAGGAGAAAACCCTCCAGTATTTTGCTGTTCCACCTGAATTCGTGGCTTTTTGTCATTACTCACGAAGCAGAAGTTTTGCTTTACTACCAAAGAACCGAGCTGTGCATTGTTTAAAAACTACTCCCTGCAGGTTCATCTTTGCCTGGCTCAAAGGCAGAGCAAAGAAGGCTCTGCCTTATCTCAGTAGCACATCTTGGGAAGTCATTTAGTGAGCAAATTGCCAGTTAATTGCCTTGATCTGCTGCTGAGAAAGACGCTGAAAATGAACTGCTCTTAATCAGGATATCAAAATATCAGTTCTGTTCTATTAATTAGCACGCTGTGAAATAGGATGTGGTTTTTAAGGAAGCTGCTTAAGCTGATCTGGTCTGCTTTTTATTTTTAGTTAATGCCTTTAGTTGGTTCCCTGGAAGAATCAAAGCCCTGGGTCTGTGTGTGAGAGACGGAAAACAGAGTTTCAGGATGGCAGTGCCTGGAACTTTTCCATGAAAGAAATTTTGAGGGGTATCTCAGGATTTCATGCAGTTTTGTTGGCTGGAAAACCTCTGTTCAGGCATAGGGGGATTCATTTCATAGGGGTTTTATGGCTTAATTTGCACTTCTCCCACAAATGCACTTCCTTTATAGTCTTTCCTTGACCTGTGAATAAAAGGTCTCTTGGCAGCCAGTGTGGTTTGATTTTGTAGGTTGATGGGTTTTGTTCTGATTTTGAAGTGCTTTTCTGCAGAGTAGGATTGACTTAGTGTTGACCTCAATTGAGTTACAATAAATTTGGTTGGTAATTACACTTGGCTCTCTGCTCTCCAGAAATACATCCTTTTTTAATGTATATCTTTGTGCAGTTTAGTTCTGTGATACGGTGAAATAGGTGCAAAATCAGCCTGCAGTCAGTTGCAATCCCCTTATTTTGCCCAATTTATTTTCCACCAAAACGACTGTGGTTCTTTGGTGGCCTCTCAGGAAACAAATCTTAAAGAATCTTCAAGAGTCACAGACTTCTTAAGTTTGGGAAAGACCTGTGATATCATCCAGTCCAACCATTCCCAGCCCTGCCAAGGCCACCACTGACCATGTCCCCAAGTGCCACATCCACAGGGCTTTGGAATTCCTCCAGGGATGGGCACTCCTGTGCAGCTGTGCCAGGGCTGGACAAACTATTCCATGAAGAAATTTTCCTTAATATCCAACCTTAAACCTGCCCTGTCCCAGCCTGAGGCTGTTCCTTCTCCTCCTGTCCCTGTTCCCTGGGAGCAGAGCCTGATCCCCCTGTCAGGGGGTTGCAGAGAGGGAAAAGGTCCCTCCTGAACATCCCACAGGCAGAAGAATCGAGGATGTGATATTGTTTTTTTGAGAACTGCTGCTGTGCTGCTTCTGCTAAGGCTGAGCTGTGTTATCAGAGGAATAACCTGCACATCAGGAGCACAAGATGTGTGTGCCCCAGGGCAGCTGCTCTGGCTGGTGCCTGATGTGATGGGGAAGGAAGGGATGTGTTTCAGACACACCACAGAGCTGGTGGTAACTGCAGCTTGGTTCTGTTTCCCTCCCTGCAGACATAGAGATATATATCTTTTATTTTATTTTTGCTGTTGAAAAGTGTGTGAGACATGGAGAAGCCCTCCAGCCACTGGGATTTCTGGGGTAATCCTTCCAGGAGGGAGCAGCTCTGCCAGGCATTCTGTGCTCCGAGCTATGGGAGCCAATTATCCTCATTTTCTTCTCTTGATGGAAAGAGATTGACTCGAATCTCACAAAATCAGAGCTACCCGCTGTCGGTTCTGCAGCTGCCACAGAGATTTCTGGGCAGCAAATCAGTTCAGCTCTTCCCTCTAAAGAGACTTTGAGTTGTTCCTGAGTCTTTCTGGGAATCATTAACTCAGAGCTGCCTTTTTTCTGATTTTCCCCCTATTAGCAATTGCTAATGCTGTCTAAGGGGAGGGCCTTGGGGTTGTTGGTCTCACTTTTCCCTCTCCTCTTCCCACCACCCCACTCACAGTGAGTTGCTGTGGCATCCCAGGATGTGATTTCCTTGTTTTTCTGTATCTAGTGGGCTTTAAATTCTTTGTCATTTCCCAGGGCACAACTCCTGGTTCTTCCAAATGCCTGTAAATAGTTCTGTAGAGCCTGCCGAGCTCTGAAAATGTGATATGGCTAAAACTGCCCTGAGTGGGAGATAAAAACCTTGTTCCTTTTCCCAAAGAGACCTGCTCTGTCAGATTTGTGGGTCTTTGAACCAGAAATCTCTCATCTTCCTCCTTGTCAGATGTTTCCTTACACAGGTGAGGACGTGGAGATGGGATGTGGAATTCCATCTGCTTGGCAATAGGTTGGAGGAACCCACTGTCAGCTGCTCTGCTGAAGAAAAAGGGTGATTTCACTTTGTTGCAAGTTCAACCAGTCACTGATGGACCTGAACGTTCATTTTCCAGTCACAGCAGGAAAAACTTGATGTTTAATGTGGGCAGAGCCTCTCAGGTTATTCCACTGTGGGATGAGCACTTATCACATGCTAAAGCAAAATATCCAGCAGTCAGGGTTTCCATCACCAGGGTGGGACTGTCCAAACTGAATTTATGCTATAAAAAAGCTCACCCTTTTTTTTTTTTGGCTGACACATCCCCAAAGAGGAGTTTGAGAGGCAGCAACGTTCAACTGAGCCGAAAAAATGGGTCCTGTGGGGTGGTGGCGTTTGCTCCTGGGCACCTCTGCATCAGCTGGGGAGCAGGTAAATCAAAGGAAAATCAAAATAATGGGGTTGTGGATGTAATTTTACAAAGTGCAGCTGTATCTCTGAGTTTGTGTTGTCTCTGGGGGCACTGAGGGGAAATGCAGATGTTGTGGGTCCCTTATTTTGGCATACAGGGATCAACCTTCCCAAATGGTGCTGGAGGTGCAGGGAGGGACCAGCAGCCCCAGGACTGGGGCACTGGGAATAGGTCTGATGGGCAGGGCTTGCTGAAATGTAACTCAATGAGTTTGAGATTGAAGGCCTGAAAACCCATCAGAGTTCCTTTTATAGAGGTGGAAAAAGCTGTCCCAGAATATGAAATAAAAATTGATAATGTTAGGGGAGGACTGTAGAACAGCAAAATATGAATTTATTGGAAGATAAGAATGGGAAATATAATTTGGGGGATCTTCTTCCTTAGTATTTTATTTTAACCCTAAAATGTACATGTGTGTGACTTGTGTCTATGAAACTGGTGCTGTGGTTTGGTCTCCAAAATAAGGGGGGTGTTTGTGGTCCAGGATGCACAGGCTGAAATCCAAGGGAACGTTCCCTGCACCAGGAACCACGGAGAACTAGGAGGGTGTTTTAAATATTGCTGCTTGGAAAGGTTCCTGCTGTTAGAGAAACTCATTTGGTACAGCGTGGGAACTGATGAATCAAAATTTAGGATGAAAATGCAAAACAAAGGGAAGAAGTGGCGGTCTTAGTGTGTGTGTGGTGGTAAATTCTGGTGCTGGAGGTTCTGGAGATGCTGCTTTGAACCTGTTTCATCTGAAAGGGTTATTAAGAGGAAGTCAGGTCGACTGGGTTGGTTTCATATCCTCTGAGGTTAAAAGTGTCATTTGAGTCATTTCAGGGTCTTTCTGTGGGATTTTTATTGGAAGTCACTGTAAATCCCATCTCATCCCACCCCTGCCATGGGCAGGGACACCTCTCACCAGCCCAGGGTGCTCCAAGCCCCGTCCAACCTGGCCTTGGACACTCCCAGGGATCCAGGGGCAGCCACAGCTTCTCTGCCCACCCTGTGCCAGGCCCTGCCCACCCTCCAGGGAAGGGTTTATTATCTGGGTGATGTTCCCTGGGAACAGCCAAGAGTCAGGGCTGGATCAGCAGGCACAGCGTGTGTTGTGTCTGGCACCTTGGGACACCTCCGTGTCCCTGTAATCCCTTGGCAGGGGACAGAGTCATTCCCAGGAACCTGCTTGTCCTTGTTCCTGGAGGTTGGGTGTGAAAGGAGTGACCCAAACCTCACCCAGGGCACTGCCTGGCCCAGCCCTGTGGGCACTGTGTGTTTGGGCATCCTCCCCATGGCAGGGCATCAGCAGTGGCACCAACAGATGGCTGGGGCTGCTGCAGAGCCCTCGCCAGCTTTCTGTGTTCAGAGGATGCCACAGCCAGCACTGGGGGAGAAAAAAGCCTCCTTTCTAATGAAAAACAAGCCCCAAAATGTGCTGTTTCAGAAAACAACTGGTTTTACAACAGGAGGGCCTTTCCAAGCCCATGATCTCAGTGGATGCTGCTGGTGCTTGGCACCGAAGGAGCAAGGGCAGGAGGAGCTCCTGCCAGCCTGTGCCACGTTCTGGGCTCTGCTCTGGCTCCTCTGCTGGTTTATCTGTGCAAATAAAGCCCTCAGATTTGGCACTCGGTGTCCTGCACAAATGTTGGCTTTCTGTTTGGTTTCTGAGCTAGCACACTTCCAAAATAGAAATATAATTCCCTTTGATCTGAGGTCCAGGATGCAGCTCAGTCCAAAGAGCTATTCCCATGGTAACAAGCCACACTTGACCGAGGGGTATTTTCCACCCAAAAATATTTTTGGCTGGAATTTCAGCATCTCTGGATGTGATGGTTGAAGGTACAGCTTTATGTGTTTCACTCCAGGGAGGTTCCAAGTGGGACTGTCCTGCTTTCTGTACGTGGTGTCAGAGGGCTGGTGGGGAAACACTCTGCCATCCTTTTTATCCCTGTCCTCAAAGAAAACCATTCCTTTGCACAAAAATCCAGCTGCCAGAGTAAGGAAGAGAAAGAAATAATTATGGAAATCCTTCAGAAGTCCAAAATGATGTTTTTTGTGAGCTGTAAATACCCCGAGCAGCTCTCAAAACTCACTTGTGCTGAATATTTCCCAAGAGGATGGTTCTGTATTATTGCTGTGATTATTGTGCTGTTATTCACATGCAGTTTCTCTTCTGTCCCTTAGTAAATATGTTAAGAGTAGCAATTCTTTTTAATGCCATGTCTTGATCAGATTTTTTTAAAGGATTTAAATGCAAACTGGCTGTGGATGTTCAGTGCTTTGCCAGGGATTTAAGATACATGTAGAATTTAAACAAGAACGCCACGAGGAATTCCAGTGATGATTTTGAAACACATTAAATAGTAAAATATCAGTTTATTCTGCACAAAGTATGACAGCAAACGCATACTGATGCTGACACCAGCTGTCATTGGGAAGCAAATATTCCTTGGGTTGTTTATTTGTAGGGAGCAGGAGCAGTGACAGCAGCCCATAGGAAAATCGATGGCTGGATTTTCCAGCAGCCAAACTGCTGCTCCTCAGCTCTGCTGCTTCCAATCAGCCCCTGTTTGCACACTGCTCTGCTAATTAGTGCTGTCAGGGCCTGAGCAGGAGGGAAGGGAGGCTGGCAGGGTGGGCAGGCCCTGGCACAGGGTGGGCAGAGAAGCTGTGGCTGCCCCTGGATCCCTGGGAGTGTCCAAGGCCAGGTTGGACGGGGCTTGGAGCACCCTGGGCTGGTGGGAGGTGTCCCTGCCCATGGCAGGGGGTGGCACTGGGTGGGCTTTGAGGTCCCTTCCAACCCAAACCAGTCTGGGATTCTGAGATTGTGTATTAGGAGTAGATGGGGCAAAAGGCAAATCCAAGAGTGAGGTGTGATGGCAGCTGGATTTGGGACCACCCATGTGTTCTACCCCAACATGCTGCTCTTGTGGGGTCCAGGCAGGTTTGCCTTCCTCAACATCTGAGGAAAGACCTCATTGCAGGTCCAATTTACTCATGAGGAGCAGGCACTGCTCTCTGCTCTGTGGGGACCAGGGACAGCACCCAGGGAAGGGCTGGAGCTGTGTCAGGGCAGGGTCAGGGGGGATCTCAGGGAAAGGTCCTTCCCCCAGAGGGTGGTGGGCACTGCCCAGGCTCCCCAGGGCAGTGGGCACAGCCCCAAGGCTGCCAGAGCTCCAGGAGGGTTTGGATGATGCTCTGGGGCACAGGGGGTGACTCTTGGGGCTGGTCCTGGGCAGGGCTGAGGGTTGGACTGGATGGTCCTTGTGGGTCCTTCCAGCTTGGGATATTCTGGGATTCCATGAACTTCCTCACTATTGGTTTGGGGAAGAAATCTCATCATCCCTTGCTTTATTTCTCATCCTATTTTCCCAGGTACCATCTCTAACCGGTTCCTCTTCCTTTCCTCTCAGTGATGCTTCAACCTTTCCTTAGTGCTTTAAATTTAATGTTTGAAATTATGTGCAAATCAAACACTTCATTGCCATTTCCTGATTTAAGTCCAGCCCTGACCAACCTCTGTCTCCTCTGCGAACAGAAGTTGAGAAGGTCCTGCCAGGACTTTGTTCCTGGGTAAGCAGTGACAACTGGTGACCTCTTGGCCTCACCTGCTGATGCTCCTGGTGGGAGTTCCTGTATTTGAGCTGAAAACTGGCTCTAAACCCATGACTCAGTGTGGGGTTTGGCCCTGGTGGGGTCCCAGAGGACACAGGTACCACAGCTGCCTGGATTTTTGGGCTGGACCTTTCCCTCAGTGAGCATTCCTGATATTCCAGACAATGCCAGCTGTATCCCAGACACCTGCAGGCATCCATCTGCTCCCAGCCCGTGTGTTTCCTCCTCCCAGTCATGTTTACATGGGCTGGAAGTGCATTTTTCTCTCTTCTTTCCCCCACTCCCTCCCTCCAAACCACGTCTGCAGCGAGCGAGGCAGTGATTTCCTGCACAACAAGAGGGATTATGGCAAAGGGAAGGAAGAAGCGTCGTTAATTGTGGAAAACAGGCGTTTCTCGAAGTTAATTGAGGTGCAAATGAACTTACTTTGCTCTCATTAATGTCAGTGAAACCGAATATTCTCTTTGCTAATTGCAGTGAGGGCACACAGCTCTCCAGCTCCAGACTGCCTGGGATATTTTTAGTTGTTCCTTTAGTCATCAGCTTCCACTTTTGTCTGTCCCAGGCACTGGTGGGAAAACAGCAGCCCTTTTCTCCACCAGGGTCACGCTGCTCTGGGGACAGAGAGTTTTTTTTTTTAACTTCTTTTTTTTACATAAAGGGAAAACACAGCATTTTGAGCTCTTAGAATTATCGTGGGGAGTTCTCCTTCCCATCACAAAAGCGTAGTGTCCCTTTCTCCAGGTGTCCCCTTTTTGAGGATTGCTGGATGGGTGTTAAGCAGGTCTGACTTTCTGAGCTGGAATCAACAATCCCTCAGGATAAGCAGCTGAATTATTTTCTCTGATGGATTCTGTTCTATCTCAAGTGTGGCATTGGCAGGGGGATGGAACTGGGTGGCCTTTAAGGTCCCTTCCAAACCAATCTGTGATTGAGCAAAACATGCCATAGCACACCTGGAGATGTGTCCATCTTTTGGCCATTTCCTGGGGTTTGTAGTGGCCAAAAGTCAGAGCAAACTCACCCATTCTTGGCAATTTAACAGTGGAATTGCTTTAAAATTACTTTAAAAACTTGGCCAAGTGTCCCATCCGGGAACTGCCTGGTTAATGGGTCTCCATGTGGTTCTTGGGTGTCTCTTTAATGCCCTAAATGAAGCATTTGGATTATGAGAGGAAACTGTACAGTGGAAATATCTATAAAGGTGGTAAAACTCTTCCTTATCTTCCTTCTTCCTGGAGATTCTGCTCATTTTTGCAGGAATTTGGTGCTTTCCTGGAGATGAGGGAGACCTACAGGTCATTCTTAAGATAATGAAGAGGAAATTCAGTGTTTTAGCAGAAAGTCTCAGGAACTTATGCTCTGGTGGGCTCTGTTTATTGGGGCTAAAGTCTTGCTCCTGCACAGGAACATCATCTATTCCATTTTTAAGGAACTTTGCTCTTTTTCTCCAAGTAAAATTTTCCAGAGTGCTTTAAGGCGCCGTACTGGGATGTCACACCAGGAGTGCTGAAATGGCACCAAGGCTGGAGGAGGCAGAACCTTTTATTTCCATTTGCTCTGAGCCTGTGGGGTCACAAAAACCCTTGGGATGGTAAGCAGGGAATATTGACCTCTCAGGTGGCTGCTGGTGCTGCAGAGTGTTTGTGTCCTTCAGAGAGCAGCTGGGATGCCCATGTGATGGGCACTGATGTGGGCACTTGCTGTGACCCACTCTGGGCACGACTGACACTAAAAAAAGCAGCATTTTTATTATTTATTTAGTATTGTTTAATAACATTCTGTGAAATATTACGTGCTATCATCATTCTAATAATATTATTCGATTCTCTTCATTGACCACATGTAGTTATTTCATATTTATTATTCCAAACCAACCCAGCTTCCCTGGTTGGAAATAGAATCCTGGAATTGTTGAGGTTGGAAGAAGCTTCCAAGATCATCAAGTCACTGCCCTGATGACTCCACTGGGGTCATATGATTTCCCAGGATTAGGAAAGGAGGAGAACAAAACAAACCTCTCAGCTTGTTGAGGACTCTGTTGGTTGTTTGTGGGTTTTATTTTCTTTTTTACTTTTACATTTGCAGACATGTCTTGGCACGCAATTATTTTAAGTTTGGCATGGGGAAGTGTTAAGTTAACACTCACCCTGACTTTTCTTAATTTAGGAATGTGGGGTTTTTATTGAAAATCACTCCAGGATAGAAACTGATTTATGTTGTATTTTCATGTTGGGCTTTACAGTCTGAAAGATGAGTAATTTGTAAATAGCAGGTGGGAATGTATGTGTATCTGATCCTGTGCTATCCTATCCTCTTTTTCCAGACTAAAGCACTGTAGGTGATGAGATTTTGTACCTTTGTCTGCCTAAATTGATGAGTGGAAGCCCTTTGTTCTTTATCACCTCTCTCAGTAAAGGAGAGGTCTAAAGCCTTAAACCTGAAAGGAGTGTTGGGTGTGCTGAGATTGAGTCTGACTGGAACTTAATTTCATATGAATAACGGGAAAAAAGGCATCTCTGGTTCCAGTGCAGCAAGAAATGTGCTGGAATAAATGCAGAATATTCTCCAGCAGATGTTTCAGTGTGTCCAAGTTATGGAGAACAACAGGGGCATTGCAAACATCAGGTTTTTTTGGGGGGGAAACAGGAGGATAAGAAGTGAGTGGGGGTAAAGGGGGAGGCCCTTCAAGAAAAATAAATGGGATTATGCAAAAAAAAAATAGAGGAATGCTGAATTCATTCTATTTATAAAGCTCTTAAGTGCAAGTTTATAAAAAGGCTCTTGCAGTCCTCAGGTTTGTGTGCAGCCCCCATGAAATGTGTGTGTAAAATCAGAACAGCCTCGTTGTGTGAGGGAAATTTAAGCTCCAGTTATTTATTTGACAGCACTGGAGGAAGTCTCTTTGCATCCAGGAATCTTCTGAATCTGATATCCATATTTTTAATGTTGGGCTCCTTTGCCAGTCCTCAGAGTTCTCTCAACTCCTTTAGACACAAATCTCTGAAATAGCTTTTTTTTATTTATTGCTTTAATCAGGAAGTTTTTCAGCTCTTTTAACAGAGCTCAGAAACACGTAAATACAACTGGTGAATTTTCTAATTGCAAAAGCAGCCTGCTTTTGAGTCCTGGCTTATTTTGCATAGAATTACCATCTCTTGTGCTCTAGAGCTGCAGAACTGAACCGTGGAAGCAAATACCATATGATATTGCATATGGCATTTTAATAACACCTGTTTTACAGAGCTGCTTAGCCAAAGCCACAAATGGGAGAAGGGAAATTTCAGGGACTTACTAAAATTTCTAATGGAAAGTCAAGTTTCCTTGGCAAGATACATAAAGATTTTGGTTTATTTTATTATTAGTTTTATGTTAATTGAATTTTTCTTTTAGCAGAAGGGTGAATCCTGTGCCACTGTGGGACTGTTCTCCTATCAGGGTGGTTATTCCTTCATTGGCACTTCCCAGCCTTGATGACCTTCCTTTTCTGCCTCCTGTAATGCCAGGCAGTGCCAGCTCCTTCTCAAATGTGGGTGCAGGTGGAGATGAGGGATCTCTCCATGGGATTTCTGCCTGCTGGAGTTTCACTCTTGATCTGTGTTAAGGGGAGAAGGATGGAGAGGAGAACCTGCAGCCAGAAGGCATCAAGGCTGGAGTGTTGTGTTTGTCCTCTGCCCCGACGCCAACCACCGGTGTGTGTTGGTTTCAGAGCCCACATCTGTGTGTTCTTAGGTCCTTCAGGGCCCCTCAAAGCTGCCCAATGATATTTTCCAAAGTATTGGACTTCAGAGCTAAGATACAGGGTTTTTCCATCCCTGGGAGTGTCCCAGGCCAGGTTGGACGGGGCTTGGAGCACCCTGGGCTGGTGGGAGGTGTCCCTGCCCATGGCAGGGGTGGCACTGGGTGGGCTTTGAGGTCCCTCCCAATCCATGCTATGTCTTTTACCCCTCCACAAGTACATTATTCTGTTATTTGAAGACCTCATGTGGTGTCTCACATGTGTGGTATTTGAAAAAGAAGTATGACCAGGTTATAAATTATAGATACGGATGCTGCGAATTTATCTGTGGGGAAACTGCTTTTCTCATAGCAATGTTAGATTTGGAGGGAACTTGCTGAAATATTTTTAGCCCTCTACATAATTCAGGAAGTTCTGCTTCCACTGCAGTGCACAAGAAGGGTTTCCAAGATTTACTGTGAATTCAGGAAGGTGAGGAGCAATCATTACTGAGACAAACATATTACCTGGATTTTGTGAGTGCAATCTCAGCATTAGGCTATTTTCAAGAAATTTATTTCAATGTATTTCCTTAAATGTGGCTTTGCTGAGGTGGAGAACTTGGAGTTGGCAATAAAGACCTGACTTCTTCTCATTATGGACTTTTGAAGCCTGGGGTGGTTTTCCTCTGTTTGTTTGTACGTGGCACTGAGTTGCCAGTGGGATCCATCAGCTCCATATGGCATTTCCTTCCTGAGAAAGTGGAATGCTTTGGGATCTTTTATGAATGTGTGGATAAAATGAGGATTGAACAGACATAATTTTGATCACTCAGACCCATTTTTTAGGAAGTTATCATTGCTGCTCTGATATTGAAGCCTATCTGGGGGGAATGGTTGGACTCGATGTTCCCAGAGGGCTTTTCCAACCTTAATGATTCCATTATCCCGTGGAATAATAACTGGTTTATTTTTCAATCAGAACCCACCCAGCATTCCCATTTGCAGTCCACTGTCGTTCCCTGTCCTTGGGAGGTGGAGGAGGATCCCTGGCCACAATTGTAGCAGAGACCCATTTAATAATCCCTGTAATCTGAGGTTTTGCTGCAGTTCAACGAGCAGGTCTCCAAGGACACTTTACAAGCACCAACAGTGTTTGAAGTTATATTTTTTCCAAAGAACTCTACCCAAATCAACATCAAACCAGGACATTTTCAGCTGATCCTGACCGTGTCTGAGAGTGCTCTGTGAGTTTGCAGCTGAGTCCCCAGATTTTTCTTGTGCTTATCACATTAATGATGAGACTACAAAAGGCATGTCTAAGGCGGCCCCAAAGAAGACTTAAAGATAATTTTAATGCTTTTGCCTTAAATTTCCAAGAGCTTTGCTGGGTTTGCATGGAGAATTTATTTCAATTAATATGTATTGGCTGTGTGAGCTTAAGTGGTTAGAAAAACATAGTGATGGGAAGGGATTGTAAATCCTTTGCTTAACAAGAAAGGAAAAATATTAGGCTGCTCCTACAATGGGAGAGTGTTTCCCCAAAGCTGATGGGCATGCTGGATATGGGGAATCCCTATTTTGGGGTATTTCTAAGGCATTTCAGCAGATCCATTCAAAAGCTCTGCCCAGCTGCCACTTCCCTGAAGTTCTTCCCAATTAAAGCAACCTGAAGAAGGAACTGGAAAGTGGTCCCAGTGGGGAATGTTGTGGGGCAGGGTGTTTGCCCTCCAGCCTGAGCAACTCTGCAGTGAAGGGAATATTGGAGTGTTTCCTGCAGGATGAGGGACACCTTCACTTGCCTTGGATCAGAGTTTTTGTCCTCATTTGGAATGTAATCCTTTCCCCTTCCCCATCTTTCTTTGGTGCCTTGCTTTTCTTGTGTGCATCGTGCTGCTTTATTACCAAATAAAAATGGGCTTATTTCAGATAAACAATATACTTCCTGTTGATTAAAAGGAATTAAAGATTAGAGGAG
>WBMV01000652.1:4460-14487 GCA_013396655.1 Campylorhamphus procurvoides
ACAGAGATCTGATGTCCTCCAAGCACATGGAAGGAAGAGAGAAGAGCAGAGAAGAGAGCTCATCTTGAGTTCAGCTCCCTCTTATTGCGCTCGTCTTGAGTCCATCTCCCTCTTGTTGGGCTCGTCTTGAGTTCAGTTCCCCCCTGCTGGGCTCATCTTGAGTTCATCTCCCTCTTCTTGAGTTCATCTTGAGTTCAGTTCCCTCTTGTTGGGCTCATCTTGAGTTCATCTCTCTCTTGTTGAGCTCATCTGGAGTTCATCTCCATCCTGTTGAGCTCATCTTGAGTTCATCCCCCTCTTGTTGGGCTCATCTTGAGTTCAGCTCCCTCTTGAGCTCATCTTGAATTCACCTCCCTCCTGTTGGGCTCATCTTGAGTTCACCTCCCTCTTGTTGAGCTAATCTTGAGTTCAGTTCCCTCTTGTTGGGCTCATCTTGAGTTCATCTCCATCCTGTTGAGCTGCTGTACAAACAACTGTTTCCAGCTGTGCATCCCACAGGTAACTTTACAGAAACAGCACCTGGTGATGCTCCAAACTGTTGGGAACAGAATGTAAATCAAATTAAAACCAAATCTTTTTCAAGTGACCCCAACAGTCAAAATGCAGGACCACAAAGAGGGAGGGATTGGTGAGAATGAAAAACAATTAAAAATTCTTTTACTGAAATAAGTCAGAGGATTTGACTCTCTCCTTCAAGATTGTTCCTCCAGCGGTCCTGAGCCTCCAGTCAGGCTTTAATCACACAAATATCTCCATCATAATTCCAATTTATTGATGCTGGGCTGGATTTTAGGTGTGACAAAAGGAAAGGCTCTAAAGTGCTCCACAAAGCCCTCCTTCCATGGGTTCTCATGGAACCTAAAATTTACAGACTCCCTGAGGTGGGTTTTGAATCTTCACCTTCAATCCCAAAGCCCCAGTGGGGTCCTTGTCCCTTTGTTTCTCTGGATTTTATTCATACACCTCTTTTATGGTTTCCAGCAGCTTTTGGGCTGTCTGATGTGGCCCCACGAGGTCCCCCCTGGAAAAAGGGCTCCTGACCCTTGTGGATGTCCCCTGTAAACCCCTCTTCTCCCCCTCCCAGGTTCCCCGACTGCGACGAGCCGTACCCGCGCCTCGTTGACCTCAACTTGGCCGGGGAGCCCACGGAGGAGACACCCATGGCCGTGCAGAGGGATTACGGCTTTTGGTGCCCCCGCGAGCTCAAAATCGACCCCGAGCTGGGCTACTCCTTCCTGCGGGTGCGGGACTGCTCCCCGCCCTGCCCCAACATGTACTTCCGGCGCGAGGAGCTCTCCTTCGCCCGCTACTTCATCGGCGTCATCTCCATCGTCTGCCTCTCGGCCACGCTCTTCACCTTCCTCACCTTCCTCATCGACGTCACGCGCTTCCGCTACCCGGAGCGGCCCATCATCTTCTACGCCGTGTGCTACATGATGGTGTCCCTCATCTTCTTCATCGGCTTCCTGCTGGAGGACCGCGTGGCCTGCAACGCCTCCAGCCCCGCGCTCTACAAGGCGTCCACCGTCACCCAGGGCTCGCACAACAAGGCCTGCACCATGCTCTTCATGGTGCTCTACTTCTTCACCATGGCCGGCAGCGTCTGGTGGGTCATCCTCACCATCACCTGGTTCCTGGCCGCCGTGCCCAAGTGGGGCAGCGAGGCCATCGAGAAGAAGGCGCTGCTCTTCCACGCCAGCGCCTGGGGCATCCCGGGCACGCTCACCGTCATCCTGCTGGCCATGAACAAGATCGAGGGCGACAACATCAGCGGCGTCTGCTTCGTCGGCCTCTACGACGTGGACGCGCTGCGCTACTTCGTGCTGGCCCCGCTGTGCCTCTACGTGGTGGTGGGGGTGTCCCTCCTGCTCGCCGGCATCATCTCCCTCAACCGCGTGCGCATCGAGATCCCGCTGGAGAAGGAGAACCAGGACAAGCTGGTCAAGTTCATGATCCGCATCGGCGTCTTCAGCGTGCTCTACCTGGTGCCCCTGCTCGTGGTCATCGGCTGCTACTTCTACGAGCAGGCTTATCGGGGCGTCTGGGAGACCACCTGGGTGCAGGAGCGCTGTCGGGAGTACCACATCCCCTGCCCCTTCCAGGTGAGGACCAGGGCTGGTGGGAAGGGTCATTCTCCATCCCCAACTCATTGGGACTCATCCCAATGATGCCTGAAGGTTTGGGGTGCATTTTCCTAATTTTTTGGGGTTTAGAAGGATGGGTTTTCTTGCTCACGTATTAAGCGGTGTTAGAAGTTGCTAAAGTGATTCTCTCACACATTCTCGGGCTCTCTGAAGGTCGTGATGTTTTTTAGAGGCATATACAAGATAATTTGGAAGTCAAAACAATAGAAGAGCCCAGAAACCCTTGGGCATATCCCAGAACCCTGATGGGTGGACCATCATTAGAAATGATGATTGGTTATAGATATTTAATATGTTAATTGTTAGGAAGAGTATAAAACCTGGAATATTATGGGGGATGGGGCTCTTTGGGGATTTTTGGAGGCAGAGATCCTTGCTGGAACCTTGTTTTGTAGGCCCAGCAGAAGCCCCAAAGCCTCCCAACTCCCAATAAAGGTATTGTCCACCTTTCTCCACCAATGTTTTCTCTGAGTGCCAATCTTCCAGGATTTCAGGCATCACCAAGGTCTTGCCATGCTCAGGTCACTTGGATGAGGCTTTGGGTCTCCTGGCAGGCTTGGTGGTGTTGGGGAGTTGGAGGTTTCCCTCAGTGCTTGGGGGGTTTTGTGGGGTTTTGGGGCTGGGTGGGACATGGGTTGTTCTCCTGCAGCAGCTCAAGCACCAGGGCTGAAGGAGGTCATTAGAAAAGGGTCAGAAATGCTGCTCAGGAGGGATTGGGGCTGTGCCATCAGCCTGGACACCGAATTCCCTGGGTCCTGTCCTTGGTCTGCAGCAGTTTGGGTGCTCTGGAGGTTCTGTGCTCCTTGTGTGTGTCAGGAAAATATCCATTTGTGGTTTTATTTGGAGGGTCTCCTGCAGAAAACCAGAGCTCAGGAGGGGCTTTTTATCAGTTCAATGGAGCTGTCCCAGGAACAGGAGCCTCTCAGATCACCCTGCCCACTGGTTTATCCAGATTTATTCTGGTGCAGCTGAAAAGGAAGTATTTTGGGGTGTTAATTGCTCGAAAACCACCTTGGAGCCCAAGTGGGGGATTGTTTTGGCCCGATGGCCCGGATATTTCCTTTAATTCTTCGAGAGGAGCTCTCCTTCCAGGGGTTTTCCAGCCAACAGCTGCACTACAGGGGTATAAAAATCAGGATTTGGGCTCTGAAGAGGTTAAACCACCAGCTGAACCCTCACAGCTCCCATTCTAATACAATAAAATATCACTTCAAGGTTGGATAATAATCCCCTTATTACCTTTTAACCCTTTCTCTTGTTCCCCCCCCCCCTAAATCTTGTTGGATTTATTGGGGTGGGGCTCTCCCATCCCATTTGGGGGCATTTTTATGGCAGGAAACCCCTGCCCAGTGGGTGTGTGCAGTTCCACCGCCCTCCCCGAGGTTTTAGTGTCTTAAACTGCTTTAAAAAAAAAGAGGATTTAATTTCCACCGAAAATTTTGGGTAAGGCTCTGTAAAATCGAGAGGGTTTTGCCTCCTCCCAAACAGCCAACAAAGGGTGTTTTCAAGCCCCCAGCCCAGGGTGACATCGGGGCTGGTGGAATAACAAAACCGAGGAGGAAAATGGTAATAATGGCCCATAAATGGCTCAGCGGGAGGCAAAGGAACAATAAAGGTTTCATTCCCATCAAATTGGGTTGAAGGACCCAGAGACCCCGGGGAGCATTAGAAGGGTTTTTCTTTTAACCCCTCCGTTTAGGGTTGTGGTTTTTTCCCCCCTTTAAACTAAAAGTGCTGCCCTAATTAACCAATCCAGAGTTATAATTGAAACAGATTTCCAAAACCTGGGGTAGGGGGGAAATGATTTTTATCTTTAGATGATGCAAGTGAAATATATGGAGAAATTTGGAGTTGGCTGGGTAAAAAACACCATCTCTTGGTTAAGAATTGAGATGATTTAACTCAGCCTGTGCTTCCCCCTGGGTTTCTGGAGCTCTGGATGTTTCCAGCCCTGCCCTGGATCCAAGTTCTCCTGGTTGTTTGGCAGATCTGGACGAGCCTGGTGCTTTCCTGGTGGAAGGAACTCTGTTTTCCCACCAAGGCAGCAAATCCGTGTGCCAGAATTCCCTCCCCTGGGCAATGCAGGGCCAGAAGGAGCTCCTGGTGGAGTCCTCCCAGCTCCAGGGTTCTGGGAGAGGCTGGGCAAGAGGGGCAGGGCTGGTGGCAGCTCTGAGGTCACATCCCAGGAATATTAAATCACAGAATCATGGAATGGTTTGGGTGGGAAGGGACCTCAAAGCTCATCCCATTCCATGGGCACCTCCTGCTGTCCCAGGGAATCCAACCTGGCCTTGGGCACTGCCAGGGCTGGATCCAGGGGCAGCCACAGCTTCTCTGGGAATTCCAGCCCAGCCCTCCCCACCCTCCCAGGGAAGGATTTGTTTCTGATATCTCACCTAACCCTCCCTTCAGCTTGAAGCCATTCCCCTTCTCTGGCACTCCAGGCTCTCGGGGCTGGTCCCTCTCCACCTTCCCTGGGGGCTCCTTCAGACTGGAAGGGAAAGAGCAGAGCAGTGGGAACCATCCAGTCATCAAATGATCCCATTGAGTCATCTCTGCCTGCGGCTGGAAATATCCCTGGATTGAGATCCCTTCATTCCAGAGGGAGGGAAATATCCCTGGATTGGGATCCCTTCATTCCAGAGGGGCTGGAAATATCCCTGGATTGGGATCCCTTCATTCCAGAGGGAGGGAAATATCCCTGGATTGGGATCCCTTCATTCCAGAGGGAGGGAAATATCCCTGGATTGGGATCCCTTCATTCCAGAGGGAGGGAAATATCACCTTCTAAATGTGCTGGGGAGGCAGTTTTTGTGAGGGTGTGTTTTACAGGGATAAAATTCCTGGAAAAAAGATATATTTGAGGAAAGTTTGGGCTGGACAGAGGGATCTGCAGTTTTCTCTGTTTCCCATTAAGATGGTGATTTTATAAGCTTTTATTACAGATTATTTGTTATTTTCAGCTTGGGTTACACTGGAAGTTGTTCCTGGTCCAAGTTTTTCCTGGTGGCTGGAATGGCACTGAGGATTTCCTTGTTAAAACAAGCAAGATTTCAATAATAATTCAATTCAAATCCTGCCAAATATTCCTGGGAAACAAATTGGATGCAATTCCAAGAGTCTGGGAGCAGTGACAGTGATGGAAATGGTTCTGAGAGGGAAGACTCAGAGCAGATTCCCTTTGGGCCTTTTCCCATCTCCATCCCAAGGAGGGGTTAATTGGAATTTCGTTGCTTTTCCTCCTGGGGGAAATTCCAAATGATGAGCATTGTTGTGGCCACTGTGATTGATCATCCAGGGCAGGAGGGGAAAATACTCTGGAATGGGTTATAAAAGCCTTTCCATGAGCACTGTGAGGGTTTTCCCTGGAGAAATGAGGATGTTGATGGGTTTAACCTCTTTTCTCAGCGCTCCAAACCAGCCTGTCCTTGGATTCACCAAGGAAAACACAGCCCTGTGGGATGCTCCGTGCCAGCCCAGGGGATGGGAGGGGGAAAAGGGACCCAGAGATGCCACTGTCACCTCTGGGGTCCTGGAGCCTGGCAGGAGGGATGGGCTGGAATTCCCAGAGAAGCTGTGGCTGCCCCTGGATCCAGCCCTGGCAGTGCCCAAGGTTTGGATTCCCTGGGATGGTGGGAGGTGTCCCTGAACATGGAATGGGATGAGCTTTAAGGTCCTTCCAACCCAAACCATTCTGGGATTCTGGGATTCCATGAAGTTGGATGGGATGGTTCCAGGTTGTGGTTCTCAGTTTCTCAGCAGACAATCCCCATGGGATGCAGCTCCAAGGAATTGAACCCAAAAACTGAGCTCCAGGGAGACCTTGGAGCCAATTCCAGAGCCTGAAGGGGCTCCAGGAGAGCTGGAGAGGGACTGGGGACAAGGGAGGGAGGGACAGGACACAGGGAATGGAAAAGGGGACATTGGGGTGGGATATTGGGAAGGGATTGTTGGGTGGGAGGGTGGGGAGGGCTGGGCTGGAATTCCCAGGGAAGCTGTGGCTGCCCCTGGATCCAGCCCTGGCAGTGCCCAAGGTTTGGATTCCCTGGGATGGTGGGAGGTGTCCCTGCCCATGGAATGGGGTGGCACTGGATGATCTTTAATGTCCCTTCCAACCCCAAAGGTCTGTGATTTTCCTCCCTGTTGTTACAGGGTCTGTTCCAGGTCACTGTGTGGAGCTCAGCCTAAACCAGCAGCTGTCGAGGCTTTGGGGGGAAAGTGGGAGATGAAAAAACATTTTATAATTCTCATTAACTGCATTTCAGTTGCTTTTTCCTTCCCTTAGTTCTGTCAGGAGTTCAGGGAGGTTTCTTATATAAACATCAGGAGTTTATTTAGGTATCCAGGGGGGATACAGAGCCAATCAGTTTGCATTCCAACTCCAATATATTTGCTTAAATCCTGAATTTTTAAGTGGAAAGTGCATGAAGTGACTTTGTTCCACAAGCAGCCCCAAAGGCCTGGGAGTTCCCAGGTATTGATTATTCCCTGCTTTGTCTTCTCTCCAAGGAAACAACCAGAAACCAGGGATCTTGTCCCTTTTTCAGCCTTCCCAGGTGGTGCCTGGAATTCCAGGAATTGTTTGGAGTCATTCCATGCAACAAGTTGTGGACATTTTGATGCTGGTTATTCTTGGTCTTGGTCTAAGTGCTCCCCCCAAAAATTCCTGACATCTCTGTGCTGGATTTGGATGTTTCTGGGAAAGCTTTGGTCCTGCACAAGGAATTTCTTGGGAAAAGGAAGAGTTGCTGGTCTTGCTGCTCCTTTACCTGGGTTTTCTCAGGAGGCATAGACAGCAATGGGAAAGCTGAGCATAAAAATGGGGTTTAAAAATGGGTTTAAACCAACCAAAGTGCTGCTGAAACCATTCCAAGTGACATTCCCTGCCAGAGGGGGTTGCTGGGGATAAAGACCCACAGCAGGTCAGTGGGAAATGTCCTGTGTGTGGAGTTTGGGGCATCCCAGGTGAGCCCAAATTCCATGTGTTGTTGGGAGTGTCACAGCCTGGCCAGGCCTGTTCTCTGCTCTTCCTAAAGAGCACAAAGTGAAAATCCTTCCTGGATTTAATTTCTGGGGGTGAGCACAGGTGAGGTTGGGCCTGGGTTTAAAGCTGTGTGTCCTGCTGACAGGACCAGGCTGGAAAAGCCATCTCAAGGCTCATTTTTGCTCCTTTTATTCCCAAATCTCTGTCTGGGGGTGTTGTTTGCAGCAGGTGCAGTCACTCAGAATTAATGTGAGTTTAATATGTGTTCCTGCTTGAGCTGCCTCCTTCCAGAAATATGTGTAATGGTGTTTAATAACTTGCTTTGCCAAAGAGCAGGGTGTTCTTCCTTTCACCTCAGAGGTTTTATGGATGTATTTGTTTTAAATTTCGCCTGGAATTACTTGTGGCACTCAGCATGAATATATTGAGCATGAATATTTTGATATCAAGTGATTCACTGTGAGAGCTTCGTGGAAGTGAGAGAGGGAGCAGCTGAGAGCTTTGGGGCTGGAACTGGGGGTTTATTCCTAAAATCAAATTAAATTCCCCCCAGGCTGGTGGACAAGCATTATATGTAAATATAAAAATGTGCCTTCATTAAGAAACGATGCATTTCACCACTTGCTCCAATTAACGCCACGTAAGCACGTTATGAAATAACGGGGTTCATTTCTGTTGGGTCATTGTTAATTGGGCTGTTAAATTACTTTCCCCTGAGTGGAATCTCCCAGGTGGGTGCCAAAACCACCCAAAAAACCCTAATTCTGGTTCAGAGGTGGCCAGGGGAGGGAGGTCTGTGGTGGGGTCCGAGGCCCTTTGACACCAGTGGGGTCTCTGTGGAGGGAGGAGATGGGGGGGAAACCCTAATAATGCTCATTTCCTACCCTTTGATTCCCCATCTGCACTGGGGATAATGTTAAAAAACATGCACTGACACAAAGCATGAGCCCAGGGATGGTTGTGCTGTCACTGCTCCGCATGGAAATGGTGCTGAAGGGTTGGAATATATGGAATATTCACGGGGTGGGATCCTGTGCCTGGCAAATCCTGTTGGAGCAGCGACCATGTGGAGTTCACACTCTCACTTTGGGGTTGTTGATGTCCTTTGAGGGGATTGCAGTCACCTTTGGACATCCAAAAAGCCTCAGCCTGGTGGTATTTTTCATAACCTGATAATTCCCAGCCTTAAATATTGCCCCACGATCCCACAGTCCTGCTCCCACAAGGGTGCCCTGTGGAGCAATCATATTTCTTTCCCATTGCTCAGCCCAGACACCTCTAAGTGTTTTTCCCCCCACATTTTAATATTTATTTTCACTTATTTTCACACCTCTGAGGCCTCGTGGAGCAGAGAGCACCCCCTGAGCATCCCCTTCCTGCTGCAGGAGGGGCTGGCTGTTCCCTGCCCTGTATCCCTGGGAATTCCCTGTCCTCCAGCCTCTCCCTGACCCCACAGAGTGACATTCCCTGGCTCAAAAGGCCTTTCTGATCCGTTCCAGGATCATCTCCCCGCAGCCCCAGACCTTCCAGCCCTCCCACACTGATCCTTGGCCCCTCTGTGGGTCCTTCTTACCCCTTTATGCACCAACTATTTGTTGGGATCAGGAAGAATTAACAGAAGATCAGTCAAATTTCCCTTGTCTGAGCATCTTTCCCAGCCCTTCCCATGACACATCCTGAAGCCTCCCCACCCTCCCAGCCAAAAATCCCCTCCCAGTATCCCACCCAGCCCTGCTCTCTGGAAGTTTGAAGCCGTTCCCTCTTAGTCCTGTCCCTCCATCCCTTGGAAATAGTCTCTTCCCACCTTTCCTTAGGCCCCTTCAGGTCCTGGAAGGCCATAATTAGGTCAGCCCAGAGCCTTCACTTTTCCAGGCTGAGCAGTCCCAGTTCCCTCAGCCTTTATCCCAGTTCTCCCAGCCTTTATCCCAGTTCCCTCAGCCTTTATCCCAGTTCTCCCAGCCTTTATCCCAGTTCTCTCAGCCTTTATCCCAGTTCCCCCAGCCTTTATCCCAGTTCTCTCAGCCTTTATCCCAGTTCTCTCAGCCTTTATCCCAGTTCTCCCAGCCTTTATCCCAGTTCTCTCAGCCTTTATCCCAGTTCTCCCAGCCTTTATCCCAGTTCCCTCAGCCTTTATCCCAGTTCTCTCAGCCTTTATCCCAGTTCTCCCAGCCTTTGCTGGGACTCCATGGTCACAGTGTAAGTGATGGTGTCACACATTTAATTTAGTTAATTTAAGTTTCCTCCTTTCCTCTCCAGCCTGGTGGACTCTTTCAGGCCTAACTGAAGTTCTCTGTCCTCAAGGTTCGGTTTCTGAGCTGGGTTATCCATCCAAGAAAGCCCCTGTTTGCTTTACAGACCCTCCTGAGGGAACATCTTTGTGCCTTCTCTGCATCTTTCCCAAACAAACCCTTTGTGTATGAAAACATTTGCAAAAAATGGCCTTGTGAGGGTTTTCAGAGGACAGAGGGTTGTGCTGGGTTGGTAAGAGCCAGGCAGTTGTACCTCCTGCTGCCTGGAATTCCCAGGAGAGGGGACAGGATTGTCCTCTGTGTGAATGGGTTTGTAAGTGGGGCAGTGAGTGAGGATGGGTGGTGGAACCCTCTTTTTGGTCCTTGTGTCCCTGCAGGTGCCTCAGATGAGCCGCCCTGACCTGATCCTGTTCCTCATGAAGTATCTGATGGCCCTGGTGGTCGGGATCCCCTCGGTGTTCTGGGTGGGCAGCAAGAAGACGTGCTTTGAGTGGGCCAGCTTCTTCCACGGGCGCAGGAAAAAGGAGTGAGTGTGCCAAGCTGGGGGCTGAGCAAACCCCCTGCCCCTTCCCAGCCCTGGGACAGAGTTCTGGGGGGTTTGTCCTGAAGGCAAAGGCAGGAATAAATAGGGGCAATTGCTTCAGAAACCT
>WBMV01000652.1:14646-51533 GCA_013396655.1 Campylorhamphus procurvoides
CTTTATCCCAGTTCTCTCAGCCTTTATCCCAGTTCTCCCAACCTCTATCCAAGTTCCCTCAGCCTTTATCCCAGTTCTCCCAGCCTTTGCTGGGACTCCATGGTCACAGTGTAAGTGATGGTGTCACACATTTAATTTAGTTAATTTAAGTTTCCTCCTTTCCTCTCCAGCCTGGTGGACTCTTTCAGGCCTAACTGAAGTTCTCTGTCCTCAAGGTTCAGTTTCTGAGCTGGGTTATCCATCCAAGAAAGCCCCTGTTTGCTTTACAGACCCTCCTGAGGGAACATCTTTGTGTCTTTTCAGCACCTTTCCCAAACAAACCCTTTGTGTATGAAAACATTTGCAAAAAATGGCCTTGTGAGGGTTTTCAGAGGACAGAGGGTTGTGCTGGGTTGGTAAGAGCCAGGCAGTTGTACCTCCTGCTGCCTGGAATTCCCAGGAGAGGGGACAGGATTGTCCTCTGTGTGAATGGGTTTGTAAGTGGGGCAGTGAGTGAGGATGGGTGGTGGAACCCTCTTTTTGGTCCTTGTGTCCCTGCAGGTGCCTCAGATGAGCCGCCCTGACCTGATCCTGTTCCTCATGAAGTATCTGATGGCCCTGGTGGTCGGGATCCCCTCGGTGTTCTGGGTGGGCAGCAAGAAGACGTGCTTTGAGTGGGCCAGCTTCTTCCACGGGCGCAGGAAAAAGGAGTGAGTGTGCCAAGCTGGGGGCTGAGCAAACCCCCTGCCCCTTCCCAGCCCTGGGACAGAGTTCTGGGGGGTTTGTCCTGAAGGCAAAGGCAGGAATAAATAGGGGCAATTGCTTCAGAAACCTCTCTCTATCCAAAATGGAGCAAGGAAAGACTGGAGAAGCAACAACTTAAGCATTCCTTATTTTTCCAGAATTATTCTTTGGTCCCAGAATCAAATCTATATTCCTCCGTCTTCAAAATAGTTTTCAGCAGAAATCAGGTTTCAAGTAACTACCACAACCACTCTGCCACTTGCTGAGAAGTGGAATGGAGAGGTTTTATTTATAAATGTGTTTATGTAGGCAGTCAGCTGAATCAGACCTTTAAATTGAAATGAAACAAAGTGGTTTTCACCGTGGTTGCAGTTAAAGGCATTTGTCTCTGCTTCTGATCACCCTTATGCATTAGTGCCAAAGCACAGCTTGATAAAGTGAATGGAAATAAGAATGTTGTGGAGGTTCTGTAAGGATGGAATTCATTTAGACCAAGGTGTGGCTTAAATTTAGACCCAATCTGTGTGATTTTGTAGTAGCCAGGAGTATTTTCATAATAAATCTTGCCTTTTAAGTGGGTGTTTTAAAGCAGACCCACGGAGACAGAAGCCTTTAGGTGACTCCTCCATGACTTTTTGTGCCTCCTTTAGCAGAACCCCCCACTTGAAGCCACATTCCTTTCTTTTCCTCGGGGCAGGAAGAGACAGAGCTGATCCAACCCTGCTCCTCAGGGAGCCTGGGATGCCCTGGGAGCAGGAAAACCAGGAGGAGGAGCTGGCCAGGCACAGGAAAGGGGACATGAAAGGACAGCACGGAGGGCATTATGAGATGTGTTGTAATCCAGATCTGAAATGCTCTCTGCAGAGAGGAGGTGGCTTCCCTGGGGAATGCCAGATCCCAGTGCTGTCCTGAGGGTTTCTCCTGTAAAACACTCCCAAAAAACACACCATGGCCATTCCCATGGCCAGGCTGGAGGGTTGGGCACAGGGATTGGGAAGGGTTCCACAATTTGCCAACCTGTACCCAGAAAAACACTCCCAAACAACACACTGTGACCATTCCCATGGCCAGGCTGGAGGGTTGGGCACAGGGATTGGGAAGGGTTCCACAATTTGCCAACCTGTATCCAGAAAACAAACAACACACTGTGACCATTCCCATGGCCAGGCCGGAGAGTTGGGCACAAGGATTGGGAAGGGTTCCACAATTTGCCAACCTGTACCCAGAAAAACACTCTGAAACAACACACCATGACCATTTCCATGGCCAGGCTGGA
Source organism: Campylorhamphus procurvoides (assembly GCA_013396655.1). NCBI lineage: Eukaryota > Metazoa > Chordata > Aves > Passeriformes > Dendrocolaptidae > Campylorhamphus > Campylorhamphus procurvoides. The sequence goes on from WBMV01000652.1 coordinate 16,646, forward strand.
GGGTTGGGCACAGGGATTGGGAAGGGTCCCATAACAAGAACTTTGCCCACCTATCCATATAGAGATGTTTCAAAGTCAGGCAATTAGGGAGGTTTCCAAATCTTCCTCCCCAAAACCCAGCCATGGGGGGGCTCACAGTGCAAACAGGAGGTGTGACTCTTCACCAAACAGTGCCATTAACGCTGTAATTAACGCTAATTACCCCTGTCGCCCAGAGTGGTGAACGAGAGCCGGCAGGTGCTGCAGGAGCCGGACTTCACGCAGTCCCTGCTGCGGGACCCCAACACGCCCATCATCCGCAAGTCCCGGGGCACCTCCACGCAGGGCACCTCGACCCACGCGTCCTCCACGCAGCTGGCCATGGTGGAGGAGCAGAGGAGCAAGGCTGGCAGCGTGCACAGCAAGGTCAGCAGCTACCACGGCAGCCTGCACCGCTCCCGGGACGGACGGTACGTGCCTTGTCACCACCCCGGGGTCGTGGGGACAGTGTTGGGGTGGGGACAGCGTTGGGGTGGCTCCCTGCTCTGGTGCTTTAGGGTTTGGGCTCGGCTTTCCCTGGTTCCACGCCATTCCCAATGGTTCCACACCATTCCCAATGGTTCCACGCCATTCCCAATGGTTCCACGCCATTCCCAATGGTTCCACACCATTCCCAATGGTTCCACGCCATTCCCAGTGGTTCCACGCCATTCCCAATGGTTCCACACCATTCCCAATGGTTCCACACCGTTCCTAATGGTTCCACGCCATTCCCAGTGGTTCCACACCGTTCCTAATGGTTCCACACCATTCCTAATGGTTCCACGCCGTTCCCAATGGTTCCACGCCATTCCCAATGGTTCCACGCCATTCCCAATGGTTCCACACCATTCCCACACCGTAATCAGGTGTGTATAAGACCAGGAGGGAGGTTTCCTCCCTCTCTCCTCCTTTCCCATGCTTGGAGGACAGCAGGTCTCTGTGCTGAGCTCTCTCTTATCTACATGAGCTGATGTCCCTCTTATTTTTGTGAGCTCTGAGAGCTGTCCCAGTCCTCTGGAGGTTGGACATTTCTGCTGTTCCCTTGAGGGAAGTTTGGTGAGAATTTATTATGTTGGTTACTTTATTAAGCTTTTCCCTGAGTTTTCCAGTGTGTGTATCTGTTTTGTTTTGGTTTTACCCATTTTTGTCCCTCTTCCCTTTCCGTTTTCCCTTTTGGGGTGGCTTGGGATTTTTGTTCTGTATACACACAGTGTTTAGTTGTATATAACTGTAATATACCTGAATATACATTGGGAGAAACTTCTGTCACAGCACATGGGAGACAGAGGATCATCCAGACTACACACTGTGGGAAAAGAAACCCCTAGAAACAAAACTATCACTGTGACAACTTCCAGAGGAGCAAAGATTTTAGAATTCAACATCACCTGTGCCTTTTAATGTACAGGTTTTCCCCTTTTTTAGACTGTAACCCCTAGAACCTCCAGCCCACATGAGTTTCTATGGAGAGATGTGTTCCCTTCTGGGATATCCAGCCCTGCCCCCTCCTGACCTTACTGGATGTCTCACCTGTCACTGCCCATTCCTGGGTTTCCACTGGGTTTTGGCCCTCCTGTTCTCTTACTGGTTCCAGTCATTCCAGTGGTGTGGGTTGTGCCATAGATTGGACTTGTTATATTGACTAGTACATCCTTGGTGGGTGACCAGAGCTTAAGGTCAGGGTCACAGCCCTCTGTGAATTGATGCCAATTTTGAAATTTAGGATTGGGATGCTGCAGAGCCGGAGTTGCTTGAAATATCTATTTCCTTTTACTACAATTTCCTTTTGGTTATTTCTCTCTCTCTCGGGATGGGGGTGGAATCTGTGTGGCCACCCCAAAGCTCCACATGTGAGTGTCCCTAAGGCCGGTGCTGACCCCTGTGTGCTCCCACCCCACAGGTACACCCCGTGCAGCTACCGGGGCGTGGAGGAGCGACTGCCCCACGGCAGCATGTCCCGCCTCACCGACCACTCGAGGCACAGCAGCTCCCACCGCCTCAACGAGCAGTCGAGGCACAGCAGCACCCGGGACCTGAGCTGTGCCAACACCCTCACCCACATCACCCACGGCACCAGCATGAACCGGGTCATCGAGGAGGACGGCACCAGCGCCTGACTGGGCAGCCTGGAGAGCGTGGGGAGCCTGCACAGCTCGTGGGTCCTTCCTCAATGTCCTCATCCTCTCATTAGGGGATGAATTCTGGCTGGGTCAGGGAGCCAGAGCTGGTGTCTCAGGAGCTCTGGGGTGTGGCTCAAGTTCTGGAGACAAAGGCTGGTTTGAGGCCTTTGGACCTCTCTGTGGGTAATTATTTATTGGGTGACTGGTCCCAGTGAGGCACCACTGCTGGGATTGCTGGTGGAAACAGTGTCCCCTCCTTCTGTCCCTCTGTGTGTCGGGAGGTGCTGCCCCCAAGGACTCACCGTGCTGAGGGTTCTGCTGGTGACACAGGAGGGAACTCCTCACACAGCTCCTGCTTCTTCCCATCTTGTGCATCAAGGAGGGGACACATCAGATGCTGCCCGAGGGACATCCCTGCGAGCCCGAGGTCACTCTGGGAAACAAAGGAGAAGGAAATTCCACTGAGGATCACCAGCTCCTCCCAGGACGGGGCAGGAGGGTGGTGGGAAGAGAGAGAGGCAGGGAAGAGTGATTTTTTTATACCTTGTATTGTCCTTGCTTTTTTACGAAAGACTATTTAAATTTTCTACTGGTTTACAGTTTCTGTAGGAAGAGAATGGCTTTTAAGACCGGTTACCTAGATAAGATTCAGCCACTTATTTTTTAGAGTCATGTACAGAAGCTGAGATTGCCTGTCCCTGATCTATTTAAAAAAAAATTATAATAGAAAAGCTGAATTTGTTGCCCAGCCAGGAATGTAGAGCCTGTTCCCTACAGCCAGAGCAAGGCCTGTCCATGAGCCCCCAGCACTGGGAGAGGAAGGCTGAGGCCAGAAGGGCTGGAGGAGTTAATTCAGGGATCATCCACCTTCCTCACCGCTCTGGGGAGGGTTCTCTGTGCTGAGCAAGGATTTGGAAGTGGGTGGGAGAAACGCAGGCAGGAGCTGCCCATGGATGGGCCAAGAGCAGGATGGGGCAGGTGGAAACCCACGGCATTGCTGCCTTCAGGAGGAGGAGGAGGAGATGGGATCCACCATGGATTGTTGGCTCCTTCCCAGCCAGGGATTTTGCATTCGGATCGACCTCTGCTGTGGGTTGTTTTCTTTCCATCCCCTGCTACGGATTCACAGTGGAGGATTCTCAGTGTGGGCTTTTTTTCGTGTGGAAATAACCTGTTGGGATACACAGGGGACAACAGGCAAGGCACGTCGTGGATGGTGCCGTGGATCTTCTGAGGCATCTGCTGGTGGGATTCATTCAGCTCGAGGAGACACTGATTGCATGTAAAGCTACCTCAGTAATTGCTGCAGATCATTGCTGGGAGATGATTCCTTGTTTTCTCATTCCATAATTCCCCTTCTGACCTGTCTGAGGCCTGTTGGGAAGCCTTTGGAGAGGCTCCTGTGGTTACCCATGTTCTTTGGAGCTGGTGGCACAACAGAGCTGGGCAATCAAAGGCTGCCTCGGGGGTCACAGGGACACTTATCCTAAATTGTCCTTGTTTCCACTGGGGTGTTTGCCCCAAAGGAGGGGCACAGACCCGGTGTGGAGTCACAGGGCTGGTTGTTGTCACTGCAGGGAGGGAGTTGTGCACCCCCTGCCCCAGGGTGAGCAGACTTTGCTCAGCAAACACCCCCGGGGGCCATGCCTGGGGTAAGGGGCTGTCCTTAGGGACACCTGGCCAGATCCCTGCAGGGACACCTGGCCAGATCTCTGCAGGGACACCTGGCCAGATCTCTGCAGGGACATGTGGCCAGATCCTTGCAGGGACACCTGGCCAGATCCCTGCAGGGACACGTGGCCAGATCCCTGTAGGGACACCTGCCCAGATCCCTGTAGGGACACCAGCCCAGATCCCTTCAGGGACACCAGCCCAGATCCCTGCAGGGACACCTGGCCGGATTCCTGCAGGGACACGTGGCCAGATTCCTACAGGGGCAACTTCCCAGATCCCTTCATCCACTCTTCCAAAGCCAGGTGGGTGTGGAAAATCCCTGTGAGCGACTTAAACCAGTGAAATTGCAACTCCCCCGAAGCCCCAGGGGTGGAACCTTTGTTTATTTTCAAGTCCAGCTCCTGCTAAATAACCTGCTGCCTCAAAAGGATGATCCATTCAGGAATCTGGATCTGCAGAAGGGGCTGGGAAGCTGAGTTTTCCTAAACACTGGAATATGGGACTAAATAAGCTCAAGTGTTTACATTGATCTTCTTGGCTCAATTTCCAGTACCTTTTTTGTTTTTTAATAAATTTTAGCAATGCTTTGACCTATTTAGAGCCAGGGGAGGGGGAACTGTGATGGGGCTTTGAAATGGATCCTGCTGAGAATGTTAATTTGGGAGGTTCAACCCCCAGATTGCCTCTGGATGGGAATATCTAAGCCATTCCTTGCTCCTGGATCCTGTAAAGGACAAACTCCTGTCACCCCTGAGAGGTGATTAAACTTCAAACTGGAGTTCTGGCTGGGGGTTTTGCCTCCCTGCCCCTTTCCTTGTATCTTCAAGACCCGAGCTCTGGGCAGAGCATCCCTCCAGGATTTTGGAGCCCTTCCCTGATGTCAGATTATCCCAGCCCTGGTGCAGTTCCCCAGCCAGGGCTCTTCAGCTCCCAAACCATCCTGCCCAGAGTGTCCCAGTTTGAATGTGGCCCAGCCACCACCTCTGCCAGGGGCACCAGGCCTGCTTTTGGGTGCTTTCCTCTTTGGTACCCCGTGCTCAGCAGTGAGAGCTCCAGGTTCCTGGGGTTGGTGCCAAGCTTTAAATCCCCCTGGAGCTGAAACCCCTGCCCACGAGGACAGTTCTGAAGGCACTGAAACCCTCCAGGTGCTTTGGGCTGCAGCTGCCTGGATGTACCCACAGCTGAACACACATTCCTCATTCCTCACGGTGTTCCAGCAGCACTTTGTCCCTCCCCAGCAGCCACGTGCCACCAAAAGCTGGGCCCTTTCTCCTGGGAAACAGGCAGAGAAGCTGCACAATGCCCATGCTCTCCTGCTCATCCCAACAGCAGGTTGATGTATCCGTGTATCCCTCCTACACCAGAGCCCCAAACTCAGCCCTGCAGGGTGGTGATGGCAAAGCTTCCCCTAAAATGCACGGCTTCTCATTCCCAGCATTCCCAGGGAACTGCATCTCCTCCTTTATGATCCCAATTGCCCCTGGCAACAAAATCCCCTGAGTTTGTGGCATTCCTTCTTCCCTAATCCCCTCGGAGCTCCTGCTGTCCACTGAAATACCCCAAGTGGGAGCTGTGGTTGTTTTGCATGGAACAGGAGCAGCTGCCCTCCCCTCGGGTCTGTGCTGTGTGTCCTTCTTAGAGCATAAACCATCCAACAGCAGCAAAAAGCCACGTTCAGGTGTAAATGTGTTTGTCTGCTGGCAGTGCTTTCCCTTTCCTTAGCCCCAAACTTGGCTCTGGGAGGGTCAGATAGCAGCAGTACCTGTGAGCACGGGGCCAAAACCCAGCCACAGCCCCATCCAGCGCTGCCCCCGAGTTGTTTCAGCCAGGAGGGGAGGGAAAACCTCTCCTAAAGGGCACGAGGGAAGAGCCAGGCGAGCTGGGGCCAGCCCTTGAGGTGGTGCCCACCCTTCCAGGGGGATGAGGATCCCAAAGCAGCGGGCAGTGCCCTGTGCCACGAAACCAGGGCACAGCACAGACATCCCAAAGGCCACCTGGAGCAGCAGAATGTCCAGTTGAATGTGAAATGTCCCTCCTTACCGCCACGTGCCCCTTTCCCACCCGGATCAGGATTTGTTTTCACCCAAGACGGGGTGTTTTCTGCAAGAACAGCTGTGGGGTCCGTGTGTGGGTAACTCAGTGCATGGAGTGCCTCTTCAGCTCCTTCCCTGGACATGTTGTGTCCATGTTATACCATCATCCACCTCTGGACAGGAGGGAAGGAGCTGATGTGTCCCTGAGACCTGCACAGAGGGAGGGAGGGAGGGCAGTCCTGACCCTGCACTCGGCTCTTGGTAGGCTTGTTTACAGTAGTCCAGTGTCTGTTTTGTAAAGTTTGATTTTTAGCACTTTAACTGTGAGTGTACAAACTGTAGTAGGTGTACATTTTCATTTTAGACCTTCGGAAGTTTGTAATAAAAATGTTTGAAGAACCCTCGTGTCTCTCTGTCTGCAGGGTGTCGATCCTGCTCCACAACCCTGAGATTTAAAGATTGAATAATTGGGTATCAGATTTGAGTCTGGCCAGCAGCACTCTGAGCCTGGAGAAAGGCTCTCTAGACCTAATCTGTGCCCTGTGTCTGTGCTCGTGGCCGCTGGGCACCCCTCCAGCAAACACAAAGCTCTGCTCAGGTTGTTCCACCCTCTTTTAGGAGAACAGACCACTCAAACCATCAGCATTTCGTGAGCAGAGACAAGCTGAGGGCAAACAGGTTTGGGAGCAGAGATGTTTGGGTGCAGGGGTGGTTTTTTAATTGCCAAATCAAACCTGAGAACAGGATGAGTGATTTATTTTCAGTAGCTGTCTGGTGTTTGGGTGGATATGTGGTTGGTTGTTTGGGGTTGGAGTCCTTATGCTGAGCCTGGCATGGCTGGTGATAAAACAGCTCCTTTCACTAATCACAGGGGGGCTGGTTTGGGCCAAGATAAATAATTCAGGGCTGGGATGAAACTTCAGGAGGTGCTGGTAAAGCCTGAAGTCGTGCAGGGCCATGTGGAGATGTGACAGCAGCCCCAGAGTCCTCAGAGTAGTGGTAGGAAAAGCCCTTCCTGGGAAAACCCATCAGGGATGAGGAATCCGAGCTCCTGACACTGAGCTCCCCACTTTGGGGTGCTTTAGCAGGTGCCAAAGGGGTGAATGCAGGGGTTGAGGAGTCACCTGGAGCTTGTTTAGCCCTCTCAGAGGTGGTTTAATGACCTGCAGGTAAGGAAGGAGGGAGGAGCATCAGGTAAGAGCCCAGGGAGAGGGGCATGATCAGAGCAGGGGTGAGGGAGGGTCTCACCAGGTCCTGGGGCTGGGGTTGTGTGGGGTATTTTAGTCACACTCACATTCCTGGGGCATCTTAACACCCTGTTTGCTGTTTTGGGTCCAGCTTTTGCCTCTCAGCCTTGGTTTGTGATTTCTTCTCCAGTTGGAAAGAAGAGCATCTGGCTGTGCACAAATCCTAAAAGCAAAATCACAAAATCAGGAAATGGTTTGGGTGGGCAGGGACATTAAAGATCACCCAGTTCCAACCCTAACACTTTCCACTATCCCAGGTTGCTCCAAGCCCCATCCAACCTGGCCTTGGACACTGCCAGGGATGGATCCAGGGGCAGCCACAGCTTCTCTGGCAATTCCAGCCCAGCCTCTCCCCACCCTCCCAGGGAAGAATTTTTTTCTTAATATCCATTCTAACCCTACTCCAAGAAATCCTTGGTAACAAAAGGCTGAAACAAAAGTGGTGGCAATAAGATCTTTTTTCTAAAAAAGTCCTTTTGTTTGGGTGCTCTCTGCAGCTCAGTGCTGCTCTTGTGCAGAGGGACACAACCAGCGTGGCCGTGTGCTGGGATCCACATCTCCAACACCCTCTGTACTGGTCCAACTGGTTTTTATGATAACACTCCAGGCACATTTGATTGATGTTCGGTCTCCAGTTTCACTGCCTGCTCCTGTTTGCTGCCTCAACACCCACATCCTGCTCCTGTGGTCACACCAACACCTCCAGTTCCCCCTCCATCCCACGGGGACGTCACAAACGGGGACAGCTCTTTGCTCCTCACCCATCTCTTTGCTTTGGGGTTCTATTAGACCCCTCTTTCCCCCAGGCCCCTTTGTTTCCCACCCCCATTTATCACAGCAGCTCCACAGCCCCTCTCCAGCACTTGGATGTGTTTTGAAGCTGCTGCCTCTGAGTTTTGGCTGACTAAAGAGCCTTCCAGAATGTGTCTCAGTGGAGGGCTGGGTGGATGTTCAGCAGATTGGAGGCATCCTGATACCTGAAATAAAAGGAAAAGTGAAGAAGGATGGATCTGAAGTGCCAAATGGTTGCCAGCCTCTTCTCAAACGGCTGTAATACAGTATTTTAAATACAAATATAATAATCTTGTTTGGTGTAGACGTATCCTCTCCTGCTTCTTGTTGTTGGTTGGCTCAGCACTGGTGTGGAGGGTTTCTGCCTTTGGCAGAACGTGCCTAAAAAATCCCTTCGGGCCCTGAATTGCAACATAACCCAGCTTTAAATCCCACCTGGAGCCTGTCGGAGGCGACGAGCCCCGACACAGCGATGCCTTCAAAGCCCTCCGATCTCCGCCCCTGGAAACGCCACCATCAGATAAGGCTGAGCCCCTGCCAAGAGACACAGAGGATCTGCTTGGCTGCACTAAGTGGGATTAGGCAAAGCCAACCCTGCTCCTCGGTTTGGGTTTCTGGAGGGGAACCAGCTCCTTGTGCTGGCTCTGCCTTGCAGGGGGTTTGGGGCTTTCACGGTGGTCCCCAAATCCTGAGCAGGAGGTGCTGCCAAGCCCTTGGGGATGCACAGAAGGAGCGGGGTCAGGGATGTGCTGCTCGTGGAAAAGCAATAAAATCAGGGGCTAACCAAGGATTTGGGCCCTATTGAAAGGATTTCTGACAAGAGGAGAGGAAACAGCCTCAAGCTGTGCCAGGGGAGGTTCAGGCTGGACATCAGGAGGAATTTCTGCACAGAAAGGTTGGTTAGAGTGGAAAGGATCGCTCGGGGAGATGGAGTCCCATCCCTGGGGGTGTCCAAGGAACAACTGGATGTGGCACTCAGAGCTCTGGGCTGGGGGACAAGGTGGGGATGGGCCACAGGCTGGGCTTGTCAGTCCCAGAGATCTTTTCCAGCCTCAGTGATTCTGTGAAAACCAGAAGCCAACTTTGTTTTTTCAAATCCTTTTTGTCCACTTTGTTCCCCCCCAGTTCTGAAGAACCTGATTTTTCACAGAAGCTCCTAAAGGAGCTGCCCTGTGTGACCCGAGTGTGGCAGCAGCCCAAGGAAACGAGAGCCCCTTGGGCAGGTGAAGGGTTAACACTCATCTTTTGGGTGCCTTTAATTGTGAGCAGAGCCCCTGAATCCTGCCAGAGCTCGTTAGTGCCGAGCAGGGTGACAGCACTAATTGGAGTGACAGCCCCCAGAGCTGTGAGAAACTCAGGGTGGCACAAGGAGGAGGTGCTGGACTTCACTGCCATCCACAGGTGCAGGGTCACCCCCAAGGTCCCCAAATCCCTGACCCCCTGTCACTCTCTGGCCCTGACCCTCTCGACCTGTCTGCGGGGCACTGCTCCCTCCAGCTGTTTGGGGTGGATTTGGATCTGTCAGGAGCAGCTGTTGCTGGAAAAGTTGTGACTGGCACGACCTAATCACTTGTGTTTGTGCCTAAAGCCCAAGGGAAGAGGAGCCCTGAGAGCCTGGAAGCAACGGGGGGAATGGCACAGGGACATCTCCATTCCTCCCTGGAGCAGCAGTAAATCAATTCCCAGTGCTGCTCCTGCCCCAGACCCTCCAGGGCTTTGGATTAATCAAATTAGTTGGATCAGGGACTGTACAGGGTCAGGAAAAGAGCTGCACCATCTCTCCAGGTCGTGTTTCCAGCACTGGGCTCAGCCTGGCTCGTGGCATCAGCTGAGTCCCAGTTTTCCTGCTCCTTTATTCCCTTTGTAAAGCAGAGCTCATTGTGCCACATTTGTTTGTTTTCCCAAGGACAGGGGGAATTGGGGGCCTCCTAAAAGAGCTCTGGGAGCAGCCCCGGGGCAGGGAGGATGTTTTAATGTGCCAGGATTGAGGGATGCTCTTGAGGAGCTGGTGGGGCGAACTTGGTGCTTGGAATGCTCATAGAATCCTTGAATGGTTTGGGACGGAAGGTCGTGGGGGGATGTTATGGGGGAAGCCACGAGGTTAATCCTGCACAAGGTCCTGAGCGTGGACAATGCCCCATGTGTGCCCTTGGGAGCTGCAGCTTGGGGCAATTTGGCAGCTTTTCCAGACAAATTCCAGGACAGAAGCCCCTCTGTGACTGTGGAAGGGGGAAATATCCCTGGGGAACTGCGAGGGCTCGTTCCCGTGTCTCCCTCCTTGTGGCCGGGGGTGCTGCGGGGATTCATCCCTGGAAAACAGCGTCCCCAGAGCCCGGCTGGCATTCCTGATGTAATAGTGCCACCCTGTGCCCTGGGCTCACGGGTGACACCGGTGGCCACATGGCTGGGACAGCGGGGAGTGACAGGCAGGACGAGGTTGGTGGCACTGGGGGCAAAACACGCAGGGGTGGGGACACATCCATGGGTCGGATGCTGCAGGGAAGGGAGTTTTACGCTGGTTTTTGCCTCTCCTGGTGCCCCACCCCAGTGAGCAGCGCCTGGACCACACAGCCCCTCCTCTGCTCCCTGTCCTGCCCTGGAGGGAGGGCTGGGGGACAGACACGGGAACATCCAAGCTCTGACCCTGCAAGAGGAGTCCTGTGTGTCCAGCTGTTCCCAGAGGAACCTCACCTGGGATGTCTGGGATGATTTTGTTGCCCACAGGTGGCTTGAGGGGGAAGCAAGAGTGTCTCCCAGACACCCTGGGCATCAAAAACACACCCGTGGGTGTCTCCCTGACACCCCAGGGACCCAAAGGTGCCTCCAGGTGCAGCTCAGCTCCTGTGAGATGAGCACCCCGGAGAGAGTGGAACCATGTCCCTGCTTTCAGCTCCACGAAGTTTCTTGTTGCAGGGGACTTCAACCCACCCCATCCTGTCCCATCTCCCCCCATGCCCACATATCCCAGAGCCTGTGTCAGGACATCAGGCTGGGACAGGATCTCTCTGCCCCTGAGTAATTTTAGGGTCAGGCTTTGCCATTTTAGCACACAATAAGGGTTTTAGCACACACATAAGGGCACGTTTGCAAACCCACAGGCCTGGCCACACACCCTGTACGGTCCCATCCAGGTTGTTGGGAAGACACATCCCATCCTGCAGGTTCCATGTGGGATCACAGTGCCCCTCGGGCTGGTGGAGGGATCTGTAGGACACAGGGCTGGAAGGAAGGAGCCCTTGGGCTGTGCAAACAAATCACAGGGTGGGCAGGGGGGTATTGGGGAGACAGTTTTGCAGAGATGGCTGATGTGCCACACACCCCCAGTGAGGCTTGAGGCGCATCCACCTCCCTCCCCTGGGATCAAAAGGGCTAATCCCCCGGGAATAATAGACCTAAGCCTCTTAGCCGGCCGTGCTGTCAGTGCCTGTCTCTGATGAGCTGATTAAAATCGAATGGGAAAGATTAAACTCGGCCCCCCCGGGCACCCCGGGAGCTGCCCTGGTGGCAGGTGAGGGAGAGGGGATGCTCCTTGGTGGGCTTGGGGGCTTCGCTCTTCCCTGTTTGTCTGTCCAGACCTGGATGCTCCATAGCCAGAAGAAGTGTTTCAGTCCTTCCTAATCCCTGCAAATCCCCTCCCTCTGCTCCACGGGGAGGTCCAAGCAGCCCCTTTGAAGACGTTGGATTATCTGTGTCCAAGCTGCCACCTGGAGCTGAAGGAAACAGAGACAGGAAAATTGGTTGCAGGCAAAGTTTCCCATAAGGAACCCCCTGTCCCAGTCCTTGGTGAGTCCCAGGGGGCATCCACGGTGTTTTACTTTATTTAAGCAGTTGTTCCAAACTTCCTTGCTTGTCTGGATGTGAGACTTGGCGAATATATCATGTTATAGCAGGAAAACAGGGGATTTCCATGAATTTGAGAAATTTCTGCAGCCTTTCCCAGAATTTAGCCAAGTGTTGGTTGGGAACAGGACCCTGATCTTCCTGGAGTCTCATCCTTGCTCCTGGGAAGCAACAGGAGCACGTGGAAAGACATCATGGGAATGGGAGATTGGGTTAGAAAAGAGGCTTTTTGAGTCAGAGTGAGCTGGTGGCGGGAGCTGAAATGTCCCTTCACACCTGCAGCAGACACAGGGTGGCACCAGAAAGCCAGGTCCTTTCCTGTGATGCTGCCCACAGTCACTCAGCTGCTCTTGCCATGGAAAAGAAGGGAGACACGTTGAGTTCCAGCTGTGCACACAGCTGGACTGCTCATACCTCTGGTTTTCCACCGAGTCCTTCAGTAATTCTCCTCTCTTGTCACTGGTGGCTCCTCTCCAGCTCTTGTCCATGACCTGCAGTTGATTCTGCTGTTAGGAAAAAAAACCCAGGAATTATATTTGGGATGTGAATCAAAGCATGTGAGGTCTCCCACTGATCTGTTTCCAGAGCAGTATTTGGGATTTAACCCCATTTTTGGACTGGGTGTAGGATCATCATCCCTTGGGGATCCCTTTTCTTCAGGGTTTTGCTGAGTTATGGGTTGCCCTTGGAGCAGGACCCCACTGCTGGGCACAGCAGATCAAAGCTCCTCCAGCGATGACCCAGGGAGGTCAAGCCACAGTCTTGTTAATATTTGGTTGATCCTGCTACAGAGCTGCATTAATTACCCACCAGAGCTGCATTAATTACCCGTGTGAGCAGTCCAGGCACAGAGGAGAGGAGATGCCTGCAGGGAAAAGCAGGGCAGAAGGAGTCAGAGCTGTGACTCAGAGCCCCCTGACCCACCCTGACCCCACACCCTCCTGAAACACCCATGGGGTACACACAGTGCATCAAACTATACATTTCTATAACTTCAGACCACTCTCTATCTGTGTCTAATAAGCTCTTGCAATAAGGGAAATACTCTGAATATTGCACTTCCAGCCACAGGTAACACCCCAAAAGCTGATGTGACCCGGCATCTGACCCTTCCTCCCCAAATTGGTGCCTTCCACTGATTTTCTACAGGTGTTTTAAGGCACCTTTTTGTGGTGCTGCCTGGGAACAGGCATGGAAAAGAGAAGGCTCCAGGGAGAGCTGAGAGCCCCTTGCAGAGCATAAAGGGGCTCCAGGAGAGCTGGAGAGGGAGTGGGGCCAAGGGCTGGAGGGACAGGACACAGGGAATGGCTTCCCAGTGCCAGAGGGCAGGGCTGGGTGGGAGATTGGGAAGGAATACTTGTCTATGAGGGTGGGGAGAGGCTGGGCTGGAATTCCCAGAGAAGCTGTGGCTGCCCCTGGATCCAGCCCTGGCAGTGTCCAAGGGCAGGTTGGAGCAACCTTGGATGGTGGAATGTGTCCCTGCCCATGGCAGAGGGTGGCACTGGATGATCCTTAAGGTCCCTTCTGAGCCAAACTGTTCTGGGACTTGATGTTTTGAAATCTATCTATATGTATAAAAAATACAGTTCCCCATATATATATGCACATGTATATATGTATATATATGTGCACACATGTATACATGTTTATATATGTGTATATATATATGCATATATATAAATGTGTATGTGTGTGCATATTTATACATATATATGTACATATATACACACATATATGTCTGTATATATACATATACGTACATACACACACATATATACATGTTTATATATGTGTATATATATATGCATATATATAAATGTGTATGTGTGTGCATATTTATACATATATATGTACATATATACACACATATATATAGGCAGCTCAGATATATACACATGTATACCTGTATGTATATATGTGTATGTCTATATTTGCATATATATCTGTGTGTATATATTTACACGCATATATACAGGCAGCCCATATATATNCCCACATATATTTACACGTATACATATGTCTATATATGCGTTTACATGTATATGGGTATATATACAGACATATATGTGTGTATATGTATATATACAGACATATATCTGTATATATATATACCGATATATGTACATATACACACATACATATATATTTTCAGCCCGTATATACACACACGTGTACATGTGTTTATATATGTGTATATGTCTATATCCATATATATGTGTGTGTGCATATATACACATGTATGTACAGACACCCCAATCCCCGGTGCCGGCAGAGGGCAGCGCGGCCCCGAATTTGGGAGGCTCTTCCCGGCATGCAGCGAGCCCATCCCATCCCATCCCATCCGAGCCGAGCCGAGCCGAGCCGGTCCGGGCTCCTCGGGATCAGCACGCCGGGCTGTGCCCGTGGGGACACCGCGGGGACACCGCGAGGACATCGCGGGGACACCGAGGGGACATCACGGGGACATCACGGGGACACGGGGACACCGCAGGTAAGGGCTGCGAGCCGGCCCTTTGGGGGGTGTGTATATGTGTTATTGCTTCTTTTCGTGCTGCCTTGTTTTATTCTATTTTTTCAAAAATTTAGTGTGTTGCGTTAGCTTTTAATGGGGGTTTTTAATGGTTGTTTCAGTGTTTTGTGTTGTTTACTTGTTTTGTGTGACTTTATGATCCCTTCTCTCCCCCCGGACTCACCCCGGGGAGCAGCATCAGCCCCTCCTGGGATGGGTCTGGTTTGGAGGGGACCCGGCACTCCCCAGACCCTTTTCCCTCCCTGTCTGTGGGGCAGGGGGTATCCCTATGGCAGGAGGTGTCCGTGGGGCAGGAGGTGTCCCTGGGACAGGAGGTGTCCCTATGGCAGGAGGTGTCCCTATGGCAGGAGGTACTCCTGGGACAGGAGGTGTCCCTATGGCAGGAGGTGTCCCTATGGCAGGAGGTACTACTCCTGGGACAGGAGGTGTCCCTATGGCAGGAGGTGTCCGTGGGGCAGGAGGTGTCCCTGGGACAGGAGGTGTCCCTATGGCAGGAGGTGTCCGTGGGACAGGGGATGTCCGTGGGGCAGGAGGTGTCCGTGGGACAGGGGGTGTCCCTGGAGAAGGGGGTGTCCCTGGGGTGGGGGTTTTGCAGTGGGATGTCCCCTGATTGATGTGACAGCTGCCTCCGTGGAGGGGAGGCTTTGTGTTTCCCCCCAGCTCCCTAAAGCTGGGGACACTGGTGCCGGTGGCCCTGGGGTGGCAGTGGCTCTTCTCCCGCAGCGCCGGGATGGTGCAACATAAATCAGGTTTAATGTGACGGCAGCGCTCGAACAGCTCCTCTCTCTGCCCCTGCTCAAAGTTGCGTTCGAGTTTGGCCATCCGGGCCATGGGGGGATGCAGAGAAAACAGGAGGCTGTGAAAGGGTTTCTGTGCCACAAGGAGAAATCCCGGCCGGGAGGGAGAGCCTGGAATGGTCAGAGAGGAGGTGAGTGGCCCCCAGAAGTGGAGGAAAGGGGTTGGTTCCCCCTGAGAGGGATCTCGGGAGCCCCGGGATGGTGGTACCTCTCCAGCTCTTGGCTAAGGCTGTGTTAGCTCCTCGTCCAGGGATGTGAACCAGGAGGGTGCAAAGAGCAAAAGGACTTGAAGAAGTCAGGATGCTCCGGTGTCAGTTCCTTGCTTGGGTCCCCTCGTGTCAGAGATCTGGGGGTGCTCAGGGCTCACCATCTCCCTCTTACTGTGTTTTGGTCGGTCAGCTGGTTAAAAACCTGTTTAAGCATAAAAGCCCCCAGACAGAGCAGCATTAAAGCCATTTTCCTGAGCCAGGGAGGGAAGTTGGACCCGGGCTAAAGCAAATAAACTTGTATTTCATCATGCTGGGCTGGGTTTCTTTGTGTTCCGCTCTGCTCTGGGCAGTCTGGGCTCTCTACAGCCACAGGGAAGAAAACAAGGAAAGATTCAAATGGAATGGCGTGTTGTGCCCTAATGTGCTCTTCCAAAATAAAGAGGGGGATGATATAAAATAAAGGAGCCTGCTGATCCCAGAGGAGAGGGCCTGAATACCTGTGGCTTCTTCTCACAGAATCTATGGCTGAGACTTAAAATCAGTGTAATTTGTTAAATGCATCCCATCCTCTCACAAGAAAACAGGTGAAACTGTACGTGCCAATGTCTCAAGTGCAGGTGAAATGCTCTCACACAGGGAGAGAGGGAAGATTTTGACACGCTGTGCAGGTTCCATCGGTTCCTCATAACATTTCCAGCACACAAGAGGGGTTTTTAAGCACATGTGCACTCACATTTCCATATAAATAGATGCATAGGAAACAAACACTGAGGTGACACAAAGGAGTGGAGAAACCCAGGTGGGTTTTTGCCCAGCAGGACCCTTTGTTGTCCAGAAGGCAGCTTCACTCCATTTGTGGCCAGTGTAGGTGATGTTTTCTTATCTCTGATGCATTTTTGGCTTCTTTATACCAGTCTTCATGCTTGGAGGGGCGGGAAGATGAAAATGTTGGAATTCTGTTGAAAAGTTTGACATTTCGTAGCAGATAATGCCAGATGTAGACAGTTGCTTTGATTTGGCTTTTTTTTGCTGAGTTTAAGGGGAGGCAGGAGGAGATCCAGGCTGGAGGTGGCCCAAACACCCCTTGTGTCATAGTGACATCCAGCTCTGGGTTTTTTTAGCAAACATAAATCTCTGGGAACAGGCTCTTTCCAACTGGTTTTGTGCCCAGAAACCTGAGTCAGTCGTATCCAGCAAAAATGTGAGGGAGAGGGAATGTTCCCGTGTCACTGACATCAGTTTTTGTGGCAGATGTGATTTGGTCACTGGGGAGATCCCAAAAACCATTTTGTGATTTTTGGGTGAGTTGGAATTGAAGGTTCACGTTGCTTCCTTCATCTCCTCTGTTTCTCTGGTTCCCTTGGAAAGGAGAAAAGAGTTTCCAGTCCCGTGTCCATGTTTGTCTTTATTATAGCCGTAGTTGATCTCTGGTGGATCCTGGAAGCAGCTGCCTGGAAATGGTCAAGCAGCAGGTTTTATGATCATTGTAGCAGGACCAGGGCAGGGTTCTGGTGGCCCTTCAGGTGGCCAAGGAGTGGTGGGCACTGGTGGCCTGCATGGGGTGTGTGCTGCTACTGACTGTCTCCACCCAGGGATGGCTCCTTCCAGGTGTGCCATCTCTTGGATTCCTTTCCCAGACATCCCCTGGATCTCTCCAGAGGGGAGGTGCTGGGATGTCCAGCTGCAGGAGGAGGTGGTGGCATCTTGCCCAGCTGCCCTCTTGGGCCGTGTGTCCCCTCCCTGCCCTTTCTGTATTGCCCTGTTAAAGCCAGAGGGTTTGCTGTGGAACGTGGCCTGGGGATGCTTTTTCCTCCCAAACAGATCTGAACCTGCCCAGTTCTGCAGCAAAACCTTCAGCTCCTTGCGTGGGCTGTTCTTTAAAAGGAAAAGCACTTAAAAAGCTGTTCTTTTCCCCAAAACTACTTGGTGGCTGGGACTCTCAGTGGGCTGCGTTCCTGATGGTTAGAAGATGGCTTTATGAGTTAACAAAGCAATAATCACTGATGAAAGTCACCCATCAATCCTGGCCCACCTCAGTGTGGCCTTGGGAACAAAGAATCCACCTCCAGAGCCAGCTGTGGGGAGTGTTGGATTTGCACCTTGCAGGGCTCTGTGCTCAGAGCTACAGGTTTGAGTAACTCACTGTGGGGAGCAGATTTTGCAACAGTCCCATCAAACCTTTTGAAGGTGGTGTGTGGAAATGGTAAAAAAAGAGATGTTTCTGGATGTTTTGAGTGCCCCTGGCCTCGTGCTCTGTGGTCCTGTGCTGGACTTTCACTGGGTCCCAAGCCCTGGCCTTGGTTTGTAAACCTGAGATTCCTTACAGCCCAAAATCTGAAAATTTAAAACGAAAGCCCAAGCAATTCTTTCTCTGTGAGCTTTCATTTCACAGTTCACCTTTCTTTCTGGCTGTGATTCCTGCTGGGGCTTCTGGCTTCCTAGAGAAAGGGTAAAAAAAAGAAAAGGAAAAAGCAAGCAGGCATTTAATAATAGATCAAAAATGAGATTACGCAGTAAGTCAGCCCTCCCCTCCCCAAAATGCAACCAAAGAAATTGCAAATCACCTTGAAAAAGGAGAGGAAAACAGTGAAGATCAAACCTGGTGTTAAGTATAGATGAGGTGTTTATATTTTATTTAATGGCTGTGTACTGCCACTGTCCTAGAACAGCCTCCCACCCCGAATTTCTGGTTGTGATTCATTAAACAGGAGGGATGAACTGGAATGGTGGATATTTGGTGGAGCTCCAAACGTGGATGCAGCGAGGCTCGGGCAGGGCTTGCTTGGTTCACCTCAAGGTCTGTGCACACCTGGGCACCTCGGTGGTTCTGGTTGGAAGTAACTCCCAAAATCCAGGAGGAACAATGAGGTGCTCCTTGTTGTCCATCCCTGATGACTCCAGATCAATTCTGATGTTGTTTGGTGGAGAGGTGGGGTCTCGGAGGGGAGGGAATGTGGGTGGATGTGCCATGAGCGGGGCCATCCCTGATGACTCCAGATCAATTCTGATGTTGTTTGGTGGACAGGTGGGGTCTCAGAGCGGGGGGGAACCAGAGGGGAAGTGCCATGAAGGAGGGAAAAGTTGAGCTCCTGTGTTTTTAGTCACTGGCCAAGCCACACTGGGAAGTGCTGTCGGTGTGGGTTGTCCTGGGACAGCTCTCAGTGGAAGGTTGTGCTTGATGAGACATGACTTCCCTGGAAGGGAGGCTTGGTCCTGGCACTGAGAGTGTCAGCCCCAGGCCTGTTCTGGTTTGCTGTAAACCCTCTGGCTCTTTCAGGCCTTGGTTTTTGGTGGGGCCATGGGTCGGGCAGGAGTTGGGAGGTGGCGCTTGGCATGGCCAAGCTGCCTCCCCAGCCTGTGGGGATGCTCTGCTCCTGGCTTGTCCCAGAGGTTCTCCAGAGCCAGCATGGACATTGTGTGTGCCAGCTGTGTGGGCTCTGGTGAGCCAGGACGGGAGGATGTGCCAGGGAAAAACTCTGCCCAAGAACAGGGTTTTCAATTAGTCTGACCCAGCCTGAGGTCCTGTTTGCACCCTCCATGAATAAAATGAATAAAATACCAAGAGGGGCATGAGGTATGGACAGTCCTGTCCCATATTACCTTTGTCTGACACAGATAACCCAACCTGGGTCATGCCATGGGGGTAAAGACCCACACGAGTTCACACTGGATGGGGTTGGAGCAACCTGGCTATAGGAGGGGTTTGGAATGAGATGATCTTTCAGGTCCCTTCCCACCCAACTTATTCTCTGTACTTGTAGAGTTGGAGGAGAATCTGTCTCATTCCTTCCTGCTCTTCCTGTTTATTCCCCAAAAGGAAGAAAACGAGGTGTGCCAGAGCTGAAACTTAATAAAATAAATAAATCCAGACTCTGGAAACAACTGCTTGGAGGTAGAATGAGCCTCAACAAGAAAATGTTTGTCTTCCACCTTTTTCTGAGGCTGGCTGGGAATAAAATGCCAGGAGAAGACAGGGCAAGATTTACTTTCTTTTAATTTCAAATATATTCCGAAAGCGGAGCAGTTGGAATTTCTTTTTCCCTTCAGGTTGCCTTTCCAGGTTTGGGTGGAGAAAACCAGCTGAAAGCCTTGCCCTGGTGGATGTGGGATGGAGGCAGGAATGCATTTATTTTCTCTGTGTACCTCTTTTTCCCAGTGAGGCCCTGAGGCAGAGAGCTGAGCCGTGGCTGCATGCAGGCAACAGGAGCACTTCTCCCTCCAAATCCTTTTTCCCAGCACCAACAAGATCAGCACGGGAGATACAGGGTTGAGTCAGCAATGCAGATGCCATCAAGTGTCTGCTTTATTACCAGTGTATGAATCAGAGCAGTGTCAGAGCCTCATATCCTGCATCTCCTGATAACAGTGCAGGTCCTTCCAAGGGAACAGACCACGGTGAGATCCCATTATCCTGCCTGTTGTGAGCACCTTTAACTCCCTGACCCCAGCAGTGCTTATTTTGGTGCAGCTCTTGCAGCAGCACCTGTGGGTTGTGTGTTTAAATCCTGCATCTTTAGTGCAGCTCTTGCAGCAGCACCTGTGGGTTTTGTGTTTAAATCCTGCATTTTTAGTGCAGCTCTTGCAGCAGCACCTGTGGGTTTTGTGTTTAAATCCTGCATCTTCAGTGCAGCTCTTGCAGCAGCACCCTTGGGTTGTTGTGTTTTATCCTGGAGCCATAAGATGTTGCTGGTTTTTCTTTCAGTATCTGCATTAAAAGTGACCCAACATGTCTGTAAGTAAGCACAGGTATATGAACCCATAAAGATGAGTGTTTCTGGAGCACAGGCTGTTTGTGCTAACCCCTGTCAGACCAGTAAGAGCAGTGACTGCCACTGGTGCAGGGACTGCTTGCTCACTCTACAGGTTTTTCCAAGGTTTCATCTCCATGGAGGGGAAGAGGGATTAGCTCCATTTGACTTTCCAACCATGTGTTTACCACCAAAACCAGCTTAATTTCCAGGCTTTAAATTTTCCCCTTTGGGCGTGCTGTGAGAATCCCAAGCAGAAATGAAACCCTTTGTCCTCAGGAGTTCTCTGCTTCTCCCTTGCATGGCTTTTCCATGCCCAGCTCCTGGGCTGGAAGGCACAGACCACAGCCAGCTCAGGGACAGTTTCCTGCTATTGTTCCATGGGGACAGGCTCTGGCTCCCTCACAAGGGTTATGTGGGGCCACTGGCTTNATAAGATGTTGCTGGTTTTTCTTTCAGTATCTGCATTAAAAGTGACCCAACATGTCTGTAAGTAAGCACAGGTATATGAACCCATAAAGATGAGTGTTTCTGGAGCACAGGCTGTTTGTGCTAACCCCTGTCAGACCAGTAAGAGCAGAGTGCCACCAGTCCAGGGGCTGCTTGCTCACTCTACAGGTTTTTCCAAGGTGTCATCTCCTTGGAGGGGAAGAGGGATTAGCTCCATTTGACTTTCCAACCATGTGTTTACCACCAAAACCAGCTTAATTTCCAGGCTTTAAATTTTCCCCTCTCGGCGTGCTGTGAGAATCCCAAGCAGAAATGAAACCCTTTGTCCTCAGGAGTTCTCTGCTTCTCCCTTGCATGGCTTTTCCATGCCCAGCTCCTGGGCTGGAAGGCACAGACCACAGCCAGCTCAGGGACAGTTTCCTGCTATTGTTCCATGGGGACAGGCTCTGGCTCCCTCACAAGGGTTATGTGGGGCCACTGGCTTTTTGCATCACTTGCCTCTTTTCTCCTGGTTCCAGGGGCCCATCTGTGTCCTATTGCTGCTGCAGTCCCCATTCTGGGGGCTGGAAAGCCTCAGTGGGATGGAAGGAGGCTTGCAACATCCCCTAAAAATAGAAATAGCAGTGAAATTTTGTAAAGATGTGGCTGTATTGCCCCCCAGGGACTTGTGGAGCTGTTTAAAAGAGACATTTATACCACTGTGGTGGTGGAGGAGGCAGAGAAGGACAATTTGCACCCCAGATTCCTCTTCTGAGAGGCTTGTTTATTCCTTGGGGGTTTTCTGCACCAGGGTCTACAGAAGTTGAGGGCATAAAACCCACTTCTGTCGTTTTCCATCTGTAGATTTGAGGGAAAAGTAGTTTAAATCCACCACCCTGAGCTACATCATAAATCTCCCTGCAGAAATACGGAGCCTCGACATTAATAATTAGGAGCTTGCACAATAAAGCGCTGGAATATTTCACAAATGACACACCATCTCGGGATCCAGCTGAGATCTGTGTGAAAGTTCTGTGCAGCCAAGGTGGAGAAGCCTTTGCTCCCATTTTGGCCTTTGGAAGGAGAAGAAAATGGGAAGGAACAATCAGATGGCACCCCGAAATTGTTCACTGAGGCTCAAAAGTGGGGGTTTTAAGGTGCCCCCCTATTAGAAAGTGTTTGTGTGTGCTGAGAGAGAAGGATGCCAGTTAATAGTTACCCTTTCCCTGCTTCCCACATCTTGAAATGATTCTCACTCAGCCAAGCTGCTTCCCATCAAAGTTCCACAGAGAAAAAGAAAGGATCTGCTGGGCTGTGAGAGGACATGAGCAGTCCCCAGGGGTCCCTGTCCCTGAGGTTTGAGGGCTTTGGGCCATGGGATGACAAATGTGACTTCACAGTTGCTCCTTCATGCTCCAGCAAAGGTTTGTTTTGGGTTGTAGGCATTTCCCAGCAACGAGGCTGAGATCTCACCAGCTCTTGTGTGAATATTCCTCACCTTGTTTCTTTGGGTTTGGTTTCTTGTGGTTTATTTTTCTGATGCAGCTCGAAATAATTGGAGGGCCGGGGATATTTTGAATAATTTTATCCACCTGGGAAATTATGACCTTGGATTTATTCAATCAAACATTATCAAGATTAAGAGGGAAAATAGCTGAGCGTGTCAGTCACAAGGGATTGTGTTGCAGGCTGGGCTCAAATCCATCACCTGAACTCAGGAGGCTCTGGCAGGGTATTCTTCATTCACCAGCAAGAGGTATCACAGCAAGATCATTTAACTGTAATTCATCAATTTACCAGGCTACTCAATTAAGTGGGGGGTGGAGAGAGGATGAAGGAAATGATTCTGCCTGTTGTAATGAATCTTTGACCACCTGAGGACTTTTTTTTTGCTTGTTGTTTTGTTGTATTTCTTTTTGCCATGAAGGCCTCATTAAGAGGCAAACATAATCACAATTCCTAAAGAATTAAAGGTGCTAATGAGTTACAGCTTTTGCTCTACCCTGTTTGTCACTGACCTGGACCTGACAGCCTTAGTCTGAGGAGATCCTGGAGAATCTTGGGTGATCATCTGCAAGAAAAATGACTGAAATAAAACTTTGTGCAGCCTGGAGTAAAGGGATGGGCTTTTACAGGTCCATCTTAGCTCTTTTCTGATCCCAGGCTCGTTGGTGGAGCAGTTTGGGAATGTGGTGCAGCCTCTGGTTCTGCTCCGAGTGGTCCTGTCAGGCTGCCCTGGGACCTTGGCAGTGCCATTCCAGGGCTGGCTGGTGCCCTTCATGGGTCTTGAAGAGACAAGCTGGGCTGTGGGTTTATGAATGTGGTATTTTAGGCATTTCCCCTGCTCCTAAGTACCTCTAAATGCTGATTTTCCCCTGGGGTTGAACCTCAGTCTTTAGGTTGCTTCGCTGTGGGTATCTCACTGCTTGGGCTCTGTGCTCAGATCCACCTCAACACTCCCTTGGTTTGCCCTTCCAATCAATATTTGTGCTGTTTCCCTACAAACAGAGCCCCAGTTCCATCCAACCAGCCGTGTGTTTGCCTGTTTTCACTATCCCAGTCAGTTGTGAAGCCTGTGTGAATCAGGCCTGCCCAAGAGAGCCAGGCTGCAAGGGTTATTAGGGTTGCATAAGTCCATGGCAAACAGTGAGGGATAGCCCAGGTACTCCCTGAGCCCCGGGCAGAGGTGCAGCTCCAGCCTGCTGAGTGCATCCCTCCCAGTCCCCATGAGGGAGAGAGATCTTCCACTTGTTTCAGGAGATCTGTCAACCAGACCCAGAGCTCTGTTGCCCTGGTAGACCTCAGGCCTGTGGAAGCCAGAGCTCTGTTTGCAGTAAAACTGGTTTTTAGTTCAAGTGCAGTGGCAGTTTGGGCAAAAGTAGCCCCAAAAGAGGTGTAGCTGCTTGTCTGCTTTCTGCAGCAACACAGCAAGAGGCTTCAGCAAGTCCAAGCACCCCAGATCAGAAAACATTTCCTCCTGCGTGGGTTTCTCCCATTGTTTTCTTTCAACAGAAGCAAGAGAAAAGGAGAATTCATTTGAATATAATGCTAAAATACCTCCGAGGAGATGAAGCAAAAGGAAGTGTTAGCAAGAGGAGTAGGTGGAGATTAAAAACATTCTTTCCCTTGTTGTCCCTTACACACACTTTACACCTATACGTAGCCTGATCCCTTCTCCTTGTGCAACACGGGAAAACTAAATTGTAAAGGAAACAATACAAATCAGGATGAAAGGGAGAAAAAAGAGGGTGAGTCAGGTCTCCTCCTGCTTATCAGGACCGAGGGGGAGCCTGCCTGGTGCCCCTGACAGGTTTTTGCAGGCAAGATAATGCATCAGGTTGACTTATGAGATAGACTGCGAGGTAGGAAAATTGCTGGTAGGCACTTGAATGGCTCTGACTGCACCGAGTGAATTGGAGTCACAACAATTTCCCTAAAGCTGTGCAGATTAACATAAAAATACCAAGGAAGTCCAATCTTTGAATTTTTATCTGCTTCAGCTGGAGAGTCAAAGAGGGGCATTACAGAAGTGCCATCCATTTGAATCAATTGTCGCTGCAGCTTTTGTGGCGAGGCTGCATCTGGGTTTATTGATAACGTTGTTGAGGTGCTTAGAAACACAAGTGTCTTGGGTTTATTTTCCCTTTAGTAACTTATTCTTGTCCCTGGCATTTTGTTAAAGTATGTTTTTAGTTCTAGCCTCCTCTGGAGATCTCTGCTGAGCAGAGCATTGGTAACAGAGATGCTCTGCAAGTCCATCTCATCTTCCCTCCAAGAGGTTGCTATGAAACTGAATTTGTGTCGTAGCTTTCTTGTAAATTTTAAGGTGATTTTATTTGTTGGAGGAAAAACAGATGGAGAAGAGACTCGAGGAATTGTGATTTACTGACCTACTGAGAGGCTTTGCTGGGTGCTTTTTTCTGTCACTTTGTTAAACCACATCAGCTGCAGTGCAAGTTTAGTGGCCAAAACTTCCTGTTGATCTCCATCGTGCCGTCGCTTCACCCATTTGACTTCCCCTGCTGCTCTGCTGACAGAGAAAATCAGTCTTGAGAAGGGAACCCACTGGAAAAGTAACTTTATATATGCAATTTCAGGGTTGGGGACAAGTGTTTTAGGTCCTGAAGGTCTCCTGCTGTCGAAGAAACACCAGGGAGGTTCCCCCCAGGGAAGGGGCTGTGTCTGGGAGCCCTGAACTTCAGCCTGGTGCTCAGCTGGTTTGACAAAACTGCTTTTTAGGAACCGTGGCCAATGATTTCACCGTTTTCCCTTTGTGCTCATCTTTATAAACAGTTCCTGCACCTAAGGAGGTGGCTGTGAGGATTACTCACTGGGCTTACAGCTCTTTGAAGATGGCAAGTGGTGTATAACAGCCCCATGTTTATTGATGGCCTGCCTTAATATGCTGAGGATTATTTTAGGGCCGAGTTCTGATCCTCAGTGCTCCCCTCCAGCTGTGCCAGCTGCTGACACCCAATTCCCTGGCCCATCATACCTGGTCTGTGGGCTGGAGGAAGAAGAGGGAAGGCTCCTTCCTCCCCCAGCAAGTTCTGCTTCCACTGGCCTCCTGCCACAGCAGACGCCGAGTTAAATCTGGTGCTGTGTTTTTGGCTTCGTTCCTCCTCAATGTTTGCAGTTTTCTTGGCTTTAACCAATCCCAGTGGCGTCTTTTTAGGATGCACTTCATTCTACTGCTTCAAGTGCAACCACACTCCTAAACTTCAGCCTATTTTTAATTACAAAAAAACAATAAAAAGGCAGAGTAGTATTATTCTGTTACTGGTGGGGGAAAGGGAGGATTTTAATTCATCTTTAAATGTGATCCAGTTTAAAAAAGCTGCACTTTCACCCTGGTTGTGGGGCTAAGGGGATTTCAGACTGTCGTGGGGTGTGTTTCCTGTGTGTAGGATTTATGGGGAGGGAGGAGGGTGAGGAGTGTTCTTGGGGTTGTGGGAGTGCTCTCTCTTTCACAGGGGGGTTCAATAATCTGTTTAATGAAGTAGTTTTTGCCACTTTTCATTTGACTCTTTTCATTTTCTCTTCCTTTGCATGAGAATAGAACTTAATGTTGGTTCAGGTTCTGAATACCTGAAGACATGCTGAATAGAGAGAAATTGGTTCTATTTATAGGCTGCAGAATCCCTTGGTACAATAAACCCGTTTGTTTTAATTTAAACTGTGTATTCAGCACCTTTAGCTTTATTTTATTTAACTACAGGCTTGACGTGCCTTTTTCCTGCATTCTAATTGCTTCTTAAATTTGTGACATAAACCCTAAGTACAATTAAAAAGTCAGGCTAGTCATTAATAAACTTCATTTACCATGTTTAACACCAAGTGTGTTGACTTGCATAGTTTATTAATTTTTACAAATGCCCAACTGTAAAAGTAAGGACAGCTTTGCAGTTCAGGCAAGGGCCTGATTTATGGAGAAATAAGCCTGTGTTGTTCTCCACCAGCAAAAATCAGCCTTTCATTAAGAAAAAAAACCCCAAAACCCACAAGAGATGCAAAGTAAGAGGGTTTAAATCAATCAGAATTGAAGTATTTTGCTCTGTTTTGCATCAATAAATCCTCTTTTCACGGGAGGAAAGGTGGGGTTGTTGAAGAAGGATTGGCAGACAAGTTAGCAATAGTGTTCCTCAAGGACTGGCATAAAGAGCAGTGTTAATCAAGGTATTGACTAATGATAGAGCAGAAATGATTGGATTTGGAGGTGTCATCAGAAGAGGAAAAACAGAAGATCCCAGGAGAAGAATGACTGACTTTAGGACTATTTGTCTGTAAGCAAATGTGAGTCCTTGTAATGCAAACTCTGATGGAAAGTTGGGGTTTCTGTGTGGGAATTGGAAGGTATTAATCAATCACAGGATAATTCTGATGTCCTGGTGATAGAAAGACCCACAGCAGGATCACATTTGTCAACAGAGTTATTTCCACTAGTGACAAGTAAATGCAACACTGCAACAGGTTTTAGTTGAGGCATTGCTTAGAATGCACCCTGAATGCCTTGTCCACAGGAGAGAGATTGATTTCAGCTGTAAAAGGTGCAGGGGAGGGGATCTGCTGGAAATGATATGGAGAATGGGGAGCCTGGTTCCCAAAATGATGAAAGGAGCTTGAGTGGTAAGGTGGTGACAAAAAAAAGGCAGAGAAAAATGATATTCCTTCTCTATAAATACTCTGGTGTAAATACCAGAGAGGGAGAAGAGTTATTTAAGTTAAATGACAAATCTGGCACGAGAACAAAAGGCTCTGAAAAAGTTTGGGCTGGAAAAGAGCAGAAGAGACTCAAACTAAGGGAGCTGCTTGAAAAGCCTTCTAATGGGAATTGTGTAAAGGGCTAAAAACCTGATTGCTGTGAAGATGGAGCCTGATAAATGTATTAATGGGATTATGCAATGTGGTTGACTTCAGTATTAAGGGATCAGACTCCGGATTTCCGGCCCCGTGCTTTTGCAAATACACTTAAGAATCCTGCAGGTAGGAAAGAAAAACACAGAAGGCTTTATTTTAAGAAATATTTTCATTATGATTCAGCTGTGCCTCTGTTTCTAATGCACTAATAACTGAATGGAGAAAGGAGGAAATGTCCTTCTGCCCTGGAAAAGCAGCAGCTGGCACCTGTTTCCCTGTTCCAGTGGTGGGTTTTGGCAGCAGGCCCGCACTGCTGAGATATATATTTTTGAAATTTTAAAGCCTTTTGGTACATTTGTAGTGAAGTTAGGCCTTGAAATAGATTGTGCTCAGAACGCTGGCAATTATTTGTTATTATTTACCTTTGTGGGGATGCTTTTTACAAAGCCTGCAGCACTTAAAGCACACCAGTGTTTCTTATCGATCTCGGTGTTCTCGTTATTGATCCCCATTTCCCCCCTTTACAAATAGTCCCTGGATTCCTTGTTGCATTGCTAAAATCCCAATAAATAAGACCAACTGCCTTTTTGGCAGAAGGCAGCAGTTATTTTATCAAAGGCGGGTGCCAAGGTGTTTTAGCACAGCGTAGCTTTGATCTCAAGGGGCACTTTACACTTGGTTTTATGTTTTGATTCATCCTCTGTTCTCAAGCCTGGGCTGTGATCAGTGGCTGGGCCTTCCCTCCATCCTGAAGCAGGGATGCTCTCTGTGATTCCAGAGGGTGCTGGCTGGAGTTGGATGGTTTGGATGGGATGCTCTGTGGGTACAGGAGAACCTGGGATGCACATTGGCACATTCCAGCGTGGCTGGGGGATGAGGAGGCTCATTCCAGCACTTCTGAGCTATCATTATGAAGGTTTCTGAATTTTAGTTGAAGGGCTGTGTGGATCTCTTAGAAATCCTTGCTAGCAGACTTGACATTTTGGCAGTCTGGGAGAGCACGGAGCAGCTCAGGTGGCTTTTCCCTGGCTGGGGGGATTGCAGACAGGTTTTCTCAGAGCCCACCCTGCCTTCACCCCGACATTCTACACTCTCCTCATTACTCAAGGGCCTCATCTCTATCAGAATAGTGTGACAGCAGGGCCAGGGAAGTGACTCTTCCCTGGGCTTGGCACTGGTGAGGTCACACCTCGAGTGCTGTGTCCAGTTCTGGGCCCTCAATTCAAGAAGGACACAGTGAGGGGCTGGAGCGTGTGCAGGGAAGGGAATGGAGCTGGGAAGGGGCTGAGGGAGCTGGGGGGGCTCAGCCTGGAGAAAAGGAGGCTCAGGGGGGACCTTCTGGCTCTGCAAGTCCCTGATGGATCCAGGGCAGGGTCGGGCTCTGCTCCCAGGGAACAGGGACAGGAGGAAAGGATATAATCTTAAGAGGTTCAGGTTGGAAATCAGGAGGAATTTCTTCACAAAAAGGGGGTCAGGCACTGTAAGGGGCTGCCCAGGGAGGTTTGGAGTCTCCATCCCTGGAGGTGCCCAAGGAATGACTGGATGTGGCTCTCAGAGCTCTGGGTTGAGTGACAAGGTGGGGAATGTGGCACAGGTTGGACTGGATGGCCTGGGAGGTCTTTTCCAACCTAAATGATTCTGTGATCTCTGTTCAGTCTGGGGCTTTGACCATAACTGTCTCAATTCTCACTGCTTCCCATGTGTGCTTTTTATTCACTTTCTCTATCCAGCAGGCAAATGGCAGATGGCTTTTCCTGTTTGTTTTCAAGGTCCTCTCATTGGAGCCTTTCAGCTTCTCAAACTAGTTTGCTTAATTACCCCAACTTGCCTCTTTGGAAGTGAAAACCTTGCGGGCCTGCTTTTATATTGCTTAAGCCAAATCAGTTTGTGGGAAATAGGCTCGAATTGAGCGATCACAAGCAGCTTTTATTACAACATCTTCACTATTTGCCAAAAGTCTCCAGCAGAATCACCTCTGGTTTGCTCAGTGCCTGTTTTGTGCAGAGGTCAGTCAGTGAGTACATCTTGGACTTACAGGGCCCTGCTGTTGGTATTTGTTCTTCCTTCTACGTCTGGAATTTAAGGCTCCCTAATCAGCCAATTCCTGGGAGTGTTTCTTTCTCTCTCTAGTCGTTTTTAAAAGCTCTCTGCACACATCCCAATGCAGTGGTGGGGTCTCCAGTGGACCTCTAGCACAATCCCAGCAGACAGCCTTTCACAGTCTTTTCCCCGAGTGACTCTAATCCAGAACGACCGTTTTCTGCCTGCCATCGCTTTGGGTTTCCAGCAAACACAGATGATTCACTCAGCTCACAGAAAGAACCCTGGAACAACGTCCCAGGAGATTATTTAAAGAGAGTTTGGGGAGTGAGTGGATTTGGGGTGACCACGGGTGCTGTGCATGCTCAGATCTGGCTTAGTCTGGGGGCTTTGAGGGTGGGTTTTCCCCCTTACCCACCTGCCCACGTGTTTCCCAGCTGCCTTCACTACACAATGATGATAATTTCTAGCAGATTGCTTTCCTGACAGGGAAGAATTATCCCTACTTTACACCGTGGTGACTGAACCCGGGGACAAATGGAACAGCTGGCTTTAAGCACAGGTCTGTGTGAGCAGAGCCTGCACTCCCAGAGTCTTCTGTCTTTTCAAGCACTCTCAACAACCTGGCAGGTTGTCAAGGCCCCTCAAATCGTGGGGACTCGAGGGTGAGCTGAAGTGCTGGGGACTCACAGCCTTGAGTCTGGTAGGCTGGTGCAACAAAGGACATACTGAGAAGGCTGCTTTTCTCCTTTACCAACGGCTTGGTTTGCAGTCACTTTTAATTTAAGTTTCGACAGTGCTGAATGCTTAATTAAAAAATAAACCAAAGGAAAGTGCTTTTCGGTAGACAAGAGTGCTGCAGCTACAGTGTGGAGGTGCTTGGGGATTATGATGTATACAAGTGAAATGATTGGGTTTTTTCACTCCTGTTTTAGTTCAAATTATGGAATATTTAGTAGGACAGAATAAGCTGGTGCCTGCCAGATTTTTCATACCAGTGGTTACCAGATGTGTCTGTATTTAGAACCTCACCATCTGTTCCAGAGTGGAATTTGGGGGAAGTCTAGGTATTTGGATGTGTCTTCTTCCTTGGGTATCTCTGGAAAACTTCAAAGCCTGTGTTTTGAGATGAAGGGGGAGCATGGTTAGCTGTAACACTCCAGGAATTCCAGGGAATTTTGCAGAGGTGCAGCTGGTTCCTCCGTGGAGCAGGGCCTGGAAGGGGAAGGAGCCTTGAGCAGAGAGGCAGTGCTGGCATTTTGTGCCATTGCTCAGCCATTGCCAAGATCCACTCGGAGTTTTCCTTGGCTGTCACCAGGCTGAGCTGCTGCTTCCTGCTTTGGATCATGTCCTTCTGAAGAGTTGATGAAATTTCCAAGAGTATTGCAGTGTGGAAGGCTCTTCATGGGATTTTTTCCTTTAAATTATTTCTGTAGATAAAATGTATTTAGATCATGTCTTTTGGTGCTGGATTGGTGTAGAATTGCTGTGAGCTGTTAGAGACAGAAGGAGAAGGAAACCTGCTCTGCCTTTACCTGCTCACACCACAGGGAGCTCCACCAAAGCCAGGAGTGACCTGTCCTACTGAAATTCATTTGCTGGTCATTTTGGGGATGGGGAAAACCATATTTTGGCCAACAAAATACTTGTGAAAGTACAGCCTTTGGTTGCTAATGAACTGGGACGTACTGGGGGTGACTCTACCCACCCCATATCTCATGGTTTATTTGTCACCACTGCCCTAATCTCTCATAACTTGCTTCCATGTTGCTGAAATATGAAAATTACCCTGTTTGGGCATTGTGGTTCCTGTGAAGAAAAGAACATGGTGTGGTTATGTATGGTTTTATAAACAAAGCATGATGGCAGAGGGTTAGAAAGAGATAATTTTTAAGGTCCCTTCCAACCCAAGCAATTCTGTGATTCTGTGGTAAAAATTAATTTATCCAGAATGTTTGTTTTTAGTCAAACATCTGGTGGGGTGACTCAACATGCTCCAAGAGTGATCCTTAATATTCCACCTTGAACAAAACCTTTTACCCCATTTCTTGCCCTGGGATTTTTCTTTTACACAGCCAGGTAAAATAGAAATGCTAAATGTGCCCTCATTAACAAGGGAACAGGCATTTCTTTCCCTCACCCTATTTAACCACCAGGCAGTGTCCTCCAATGTCTTGCCAAAAGTTTCCACTGCTTTTATAGACTTATTTTCTTCTGCTATTGTGATCTGGTGCCCCTGTGCAGGATGCTGATAGTTCTTGGGGTTTGGTCTTTGGATCCCAACCAGAATGAGACTTTGGGAGGGAAAGGCCTTTACGTCTCTGTGTCCATTCCTATGTAACTTTTCCTTTCCCAGTTGCCCCTGAGTGTTTCATTTTATGTTCCAGCCCTTGCTCTGCTTTGTGGCCAGCAGTGGGTGTGTTGTTACAATACTCCTTGTGCCCACGGGGTGTTCAAAAGTGCTTTATTTAACTGTCCTGAGATGCCTTCACCTACCCCTGAAATGCAGCTACTTAAGCTGCAAAGCCTGGCAGCTGCTCCAGCAGCAGGAGCACCACCAGGCCGCTGCTTCTAAGACATAAAGTAAGGAAAGGGAAAAAAAAATAATTCTATATCCATTAAAAAACTGCAGGGTGAATGTAAATTGTCAGAATGTAATTACCTAAACTGGAGTTTGGCCAGCATTCCAGATTAACATTTCCTCTTGGAGCATGCCTTGGGATACCTGATGGCCAAAAGAAGTTGGAGTCTCAGCAGGATTAAAAACTGAGATTTGCTGTGTAGTCTTCAGTAGTGGCTGAAAGATGTAGATAATCTATTTAGCACCTACAGCACCCTGGGGCTAAAAAGTGGCTGAATCCTCTGAAATCCGATAGGAGTGTCTGAGGTTAAGAGTGCGGTCTGAAAGCATTCCATGGAACTTGTAAAATCCACAGATGGTCCAGCCTTGGCTCTGTCTCCTGTGGAAGGGAGGAGAAAGAGGTTAAAAAAGATGTACCAGAAGGATTGCAGCAGGGAAAAGATAGGAAGCTCGGGGTCCTCAGCCCAGATTGTTCCATGTTTTCCTGGGGTTTATTTGAGGCCATGGAAGAGTGCCATGGAAATGTGCATTAGCTGGCTCTGAACCTCCTTTAATACCTGCTTGAAATGACTCAATGTAATTTAGAGCAGATTGGAGGCACCAGGATGCAAGACATGCTTAGGAGTGGAACAAGCAATAGGGGATTTGATGGGGGTAAGGAAAAAAGGGCAAGTGGGGACCATTGGAGCAGAGAGGAGGAGGGCACAAAGGTGGGATGGCATTCACTGTGTTCAGTTGCAGCTGTCAGCTGTGGAGCTACTTAAAGTGTAATATAAGGGAGATTCCCAGCATGAAATAATACAGAGGTTTCTCAAGAAAACTGCTCAGAGGATCCCAGAATGGTTTGGGTTGGAAGGGAACTTAAGGATCATCTCATTCCGACCCTCTGCCATGGACAGGGACACCTCCCACTAGCCCAGGTTGCTCCAAGCCCTGTCCAACCTGCCCTTGGACACTTCCAGGGATGGAGCAGCCACAGATTCCCTGCCCAACCTGTGCCAGGGCCTGCCCACCCTCCCAGCCAAGAATTTCTTCCTAAAGGTCAAACAGAAGGGGCAAAATCTGAACTGCAGCTGCTTTTTAGTTGCACCTGCACCCTTCCATAGAGCAGGATTAGTGTTTTCAGACCTCCACTGCTCTGTCAAATTCAGCTAAAAGGCACTACAGAGTTTCAGTCTTTAACAGGACTGGCACTACGCATTGAGTCTGTTGCTTTGGCAAAGCAGGTTGAGAAGCTGGTAGAAGTGAAAGACTTCTCCTTGCCAGGAAGGAGTCAGGCAGCTTTCTCCACAACATATTTTCTTCTTTAAACTATTATTCATCATAGGTTATAGACTCTGTCCTTTAGGATCCACCTCTGATGTGGAAATTTTATGTGTGTTCTTGAATACTGTATGTGAAAAATCAAAAGCCCAGGTGGCAGGAAAGGGGGGAAAGGAGGGTAGTTCTGTTTTTCCGTTGGGATATCCAGAAGGCAGCGGAGCAGCGGATTTTTCATTTGGTAGAAGGGAAGCTGAGAACTCCCCTTTTAACACTGATCTCCTATTAGGGTAAGCACACAGAGAAGGGGATTTAATCCAAAGGTGTCTTCATCAATCTAATCTGTAACAGCCTTGATGGTGCTTTCTGAGAGCCTTCCCAGAGCAGCTGCTGATCCTGACAGCTTGTTTTCCTCAGGGAGCTAGGAGAAGAGTAATTCCCTGGAGTTATGTCCCGAAGTGCACATTCTCCACTGGTATTTCTTCCCCAGTGAGGTCCAGGAGGGAATTCCTGTCCCTGTTTCCCTGCTGCAGAGCTCCAGGTAGCTGGGGCTGGAATTCCAAACCCTGAGCCAGAGTGGGAACAGATGTGTGTGGTAGGACAAGCGTGGGTGTGCTCAGTGATTCGGATGTTAATTTTGGCTTTATACTGTGTGATGCAGCCATGGTCTTTTCTTTATTTCTTTTTTATTTTTTTAAAGATATGAAAGTATTGTTTCCTAGAGCCTTCGAGCCCTCAGTGCCTATTCCTGCCCTTCAGAACAGCACGTTCCCTGCGAGGGAAATTGGATTTTGTATTGTTTATCAAAGGGTAGACCTGTGCCCCCACCGTACCCCTCGCTGGCTTTTCATCTCAGAATAAAAGTTAGTTTCTCCTTGCTTTCTCTACACATGTGTAAATGACTGTTAAAAAGTGCAGAGAGGTGGAAAAGTGTTTTTTTGGCTGCTTTGAAGTGCTGATGTTTTATTAAAGCTGAGATTCCTGGAGCTTTGTGGCCAGAAAACATACCACCCTCTCTGCTCCGGGAGATAAAACCCCGTTTCTCCCCGTGAAAAACTCTCTAATTCCCCCAAAGTTGTCAGTTTGTGTGTTTTGGGGTGGGATTTGGTTCCTGTAGGTACAAATGCCTTTCATGGAGCCCCTATAATATAAAATTAAAGTGCACAAACAGAGGATTGAACCTGTTTGATGTGGTTTTGTTGTGAGAAGATTCCACCACTGTTACTTTATTTTTTAATTCCCTTTATTTCATGATTGCTTTTTTTCCCCTTTTGCATTAGTCACCATCTGTTACATGTTATGTTTGGTACTTGTCGCTGATTTTTACATAGATGCTGTGATTTCACTACGTTTAACCACTGGTAACATTTAACACACACATTTTGAGATACTTTATTCAGAATAAGCAGCAATTCAAGCAATTCACTAAAACCCTCCAGGCTGGATCTGGGTGTTATTTTGCAACAAACTCCCAGCCATAGGTGTATTTTATTACCTGAGGATCAGCTTCCCACAAGCTCTGAGGAGTCTGGGGGACACACAGTGCTCTGTGGCCATACTGGGTTCTATGGGAACACCCTTGAGGGGGTTTTTGGGGACTCACAGGGCAGCATGGCCAGACTAGGCTCCATGGGGGCACTCTCATAGGGGTTTTGGAGAACTCACAGGGCATCGTGGCCACACTGGGCTCCACTGGGGCACCCTCGCAGGGGTTTTTGAGGGACTCACAGGGCAGCGTGGGCAGAGTCAGCTCCATCGGGGCACCCTTGCAGGCAGTTTTGGAGGACTAGCAGGGCTGTGGCCGGCCCTTCGGGGCAGCGTCGAGCGGTGACAACATGGCGGCTCCTCCGTGAGGGGCCGCGCGCCTTTTAGGCGGGAAAAGCGCCTCGGCGCGGCGCGCCTGCGCAGTGGCGGGAGCCGAGCCGGGGGGCAGCTTCGGCTCTTCTCGGCAGGCCGGGGTCGGCCCGCTCTCGGCTCTTCGGCAATCTCCGGTCCCACTTCGGCAATCTCCGCCCTCGCTTCGGTAATCTCCGCCCCCGCTTCGGTATTCTCCGTCCCCCTTCGGTTGTCTCCGCCCCCCTTCGGATGTCTCCGCCTTCCCTCGGCTATCTCCGCCCCCGCTTCGGCGACCTCCGCCCTCCCTTCGGCTATCTCCGCCTCCCCCTTCGTGAAGTTCCGCCGCCACTTCGGCAACTTCCGCCGGCTGGGTC
>WBMV01000652.1:51813-97918 GCA_013396655.1 Campylorhamphus procurvoides
GAGAGGTGGTGTGGGGGTCTGTCCCAGAGTGAGGGACACTGTGTGGGCAGGAGGGTCCCCAGAGGGATGGGGGGGCTCAGAGGTGTTTTGAGGGTCTCTCCTAGAGTGAGGGTCCTCACAGGGCTAGGGGAGCTGAAAGGCGTTTTGGAGGTCCCCCAGAGCAAGGGACACTGTGAGGGGGTCCCCACAGGGCTGGGGGGCTGAGAGGGGTTTTGGGGGTCTCTCCTAGAGCAAGGGACACTGTGAGGGGGTCCCCACAGAGCTCGAGGGCTGAGGTGTTGTGGGAGTCTCTCCTAGAGTGAGGGACACTGTGAGGGGGATCCCTCCAGGGCTAGGGGAGCTGAAAGGTGTTTTAGGGATCCTGCAGAGCAAGGGACACTGTGGATGGGTCCCCACAGGGCTGAGGGGGCTGTAAGACATTTTGGGGGTCCTCCAGAGCGAGTGACACTGTGAGGGGGTCCCTGCAAGGCTGGGGACCCACATGGCAGGAGAGCTGTACTGGCACCTGGTACTCGGGCACTGCTCCCGCCTTCCCACCTGCCTTCCCTGCTGCAGCCCCCGAGGGTCCCCAGACCCCCTTGTCCCCCCTGCCCATGGATCCCCAGTTCTTTGGGGGGCTGTTGTGTCCCCTTCTGGCCGGTGCAGCCCCTTCCTCACTCTCAGTCCCTGGTCCCTGTGGAGTCCCTGTGGTTCCTGCTTGTGAGGACAGAGCAGAAAGGGTGAGGCTGTTCCCTCTCTCCCTCTCAGTGCTGCTGGTGTTGAGCTGCTGTGAGTTGTTTTGCTGAAGTTGAGGTTCGTGGTACTATTTTTCTTTTCCCCAGCTGTTTTCCCCCACATGAGGTCTCTTCTTGCTCAAAAAAACAATCGGGGTCTTAACTCTACCAAAAATGTCACCTTTGTGGGGATACGACATTGCTGCTGGCAGCATAACTCCCTCTTATGCTGGTCCAAGCCCAAACGATTTGGAGCCTGGAGGAGCTGGAAATGCTTCAGATGGTATTAAGAATTCACAGAGATGCTGCGGAGCACTTTAGATACGCTGTCCTGTGTTAAAATCCAAGCACTGAGAACCTCAATGACCACTTTGTGACCTCTTGTTGCCTGTGCACGCACCTGATAAATCCTCTGTGTTGATATCACAATATGATAACTGGCCTTTGAAAGGTATGGGTTTCTGTGCTGCAAGTCTCAAATGTGTACAAAGAAGATTAAATAACTTTGTTTCCTGAGAGGAGTGTCACATGCAGGTGATTATCTTGCAGATATTCCTGTTCTCATGGAGGAATCTTTGATATCTAAGATAGCAACGTCTTGGAAGGTGGGGTGTGTTTTGCACGTTGCCGGCTTTTATCAAGTCCTGACTAATCTTCAGCTCGTTTCTATGCAGAAATAGCATCAGAAATGAACCACAGTCTGATGATGTGATGATGGGGAGAGAGATTGGTCTCCCCCTGACAAATCCCTTTNTTTCTTTTCCCCCACATGAGGACTCTTCTTGCTCAAAAAAAACAATCGGGGTCTTAACTCTACCAAAAATGTCACCTTTGTGGGGATACGACATTGCTGCTGGCAGCATAACTCCCTCTTATGCTGGTCCAAGCCCAAACGATTTGGAGCCTGGAGGAGCTGGAAATGCTTCAGATGGTATTAAGAATTCACAGAGATGCTGAGGAGCACTTTAGATACGCTGTCCTGTGTTAAAATCCAAGCACTGAGAACCTCAATGACCACTTTGTGACCTCTTGTTGCCTGTGCACGCACCTGATAAATCCTCTGTGTTGATATCACAATATGATAACTGGCCTTTGAAAGGTATGGGTTTCTGTGCTGCAAGTCTCAAATGTGTACAAAGAAGATTAAATAACTTTGTTTCCTGAGAGGAGTGTCACATGCAGGTGATTATCTTGCAGATATTCCTGTTCTCATGGAGGAATCTTTGATATCTAAGATAGCAACGTCTTGGAAGGTGGGGTGTGTTTTGCACGTTGCCGGCTTTTATCAAGTCCTGACTAATCTTCAGCTCGTTTCTATGCAGAAATAGCATCAGAAATGAACCACAGTCTGATGATGTGATGATGGGGAGAGAGATTGGTCTCCCCCTGACAAATCCCTTTACTTCATGTACCATCTGAGAGCCCAGTTGTTACACACAGCGTTATCTTTATCCACTCTTGGCTTTGGGATGCCTCTTCTTTTCTGTTTTTTCATTCCAGAACAGGGAGTTTGCATTGATTCAACTCAGTGTTCAGAGATTCTGGAGCAGGGCTGATTGTCTGTCTTCACTGAGCAAAGTTTTCCAGCAGCTCAGCTGTGGTACAGACAGTTCTTGAACTTCTTGCTGCCTTATTGCGGAAGGGAAGTCCAAAATAGTTTTCTGGAAATCTCTGCTTTTTCAAGTGGGGACTGTTAGCTCTCATGTTTGTTTACACGTGGGGATGGATCTTGGCAGTTGTCAAGTCAGAGCAAAAGCAGCAAATGCAGAGAGCAAGAAAAACATGATTGTTGAATTGCCTTCACTTAAGCTGTGCCTCAGTGATACATGGCAACACTGAAGGGTTGTTTTTGTGCTGCTCAGGTGGGATGGGACATGTCATCATCTTTGCTTGACTATTTGTAGCATGTATCTCTGGGAGTGCCCAGTTGGTGAGCTGAACGTTGTTGATGTATTTCCAGATTTTGCCCGCCCCTCCTGAGCCTGCTTTCCATCATGGCATCAGAAATGCCATGACACCTTAATCTTCAGTTTTTTGGGTTTGTCTCTCTCCTTCTGGGTGGGTGTATTTTGTAGGTATTTGTTCCTTTTCCCTTCCACTCTGCTGACTGATTTTTCCCCCCCTTGCTCTTTGACGCCCATCAGCTCTCCCAGTTGCCCTGCCTGTTTTCCCAGGGCATTCCTTCCACTGGCCACGGTAATGATTTCACCGGGGTGGGAGTAGCAGCCTAAACATGTTACCTGTTTGATTCCAAGGCCATGGCAGTCCACTGGGAACTGGCTCCTGGTCCAGAGGCCATTTCTCTGCTTTGGAGACCCCACTGAACTGGATGGGACCTCGTGGCCATTGGCTGCTGTTTCCTGGTCAGCAGATGGGTTTTCCCAGTGCTTGCTGTCTTCTTTCTTTACCTGTTTTCTCTGACAAACACCCCTTTTTTGGGGGCAGGAACAGACTGGGAACACTTTGAAGCAGTTCCTAATGCAAGTATTTTAGGAGGGAATATTTGGTGTTACTCCAACAAGCGAAACCCAGAGTGGGATTCCTATGTCTTAACCACCCAACAAGCAAAATATTTGGGGTTTTTGTTTGTGTTCTTGTGAAAGAGGCAAGTGATACCCATCTTTTCAGTCCAGAGTGGTGTATCTCTGCTAGTGTGTGGCTTGGCAGTGGGGAAAGCATTCCCTTGGGATCTGGGGACAGAGCTGGGATTGCCAGTTGTCTTGTACAACCCGTGCTGACACAGGCTGTGCTTGCAGGGCTAAAATTGACATGAATATAGAATGGCTGTGCCTGCAGTTCTGTGGCTGCAGTTCATATCCTCAAAAGCAGAGTTTCCTTCTTGGAGAGCACTTAAAGTGCTGCTCGCTGGGGCTCGCCGTGGTTGAGTTTGGCTCCTGCAGCTCGGCTGACTGTTTGTCACATGCAAATGGGGGTGGTGGATGCTGCCTGGGAAGAGGTGCAAAGCCAATTTGAGGTTTTGGGGTTTGTTGGGAAGGGTGAAGACAGAAGCCTGTGCAGCTCCGTGGCTTGCAGCGAATCGATGCCTGGGCGTAGGAGGCCTCCAGCACTGGCCCACCAGGTAAATTGGTGTTATTACAGCACTCACAGGGCCAGTTTTGAAGTGCAAATTGAACTCCCGTTTTTGTGAAGTCATTGCTCTTAGTTAATTGATGCCTGTTAGGGGCAAGAGCTGTTTAGAGGTCTGACTAATCCGGCTCACATGGAAGAGGGCAGGGCTAGGTTGGATATTGGGAAGGAATTGTTGGCTGGGAGGGTGGGCAGGCCCTGGCACAGGGTGCCCAGAGGAGCTGTGGTTGTCCCTGGATCCCTGGAATTGTCCAAGGCCAGGTTGGACAGGGCTTGGAGCACCCTGGGATAGTGGGAGGTGTCCCTGCAGGGGGTGGGATGGGATGATCTTTAAGGTCTCTTCCCACCCAACCCATTCTGAGATTCTGTGGTTTGTCCCTGCTAATTCACAGTAAATGGACATCAGTTTCTCAGGGCTCTGTTGACATAACCAATAGCTCTATGAAATGACTCATCCTTCACTCATAAAATCAAGTGAAATACAGAAAATTGAGACTTACAAAGCAATCAGATCAATCCTTTTGGGTTTTTTTTGGGTGGGACAAAACCTAACATTCCAACAGATAATCTGGATAAAAAAGACCTTTTTTTTAAGGCAAGTGTTTTAATGAGTCTTATAATATTTTAGTTCTTACAATAAGTTTCTTAAATGATTGGAATCTTGGTGCCTGCAGTCGGGGGTGTGTGTTTTCATTGCCTACCCCCTGCCTTCCCCTCTACCCATTAATTTCGGTGCATTAAGAAAATGTGTCACTTTTCTAATGCAAATGGCTACCCAAGAATAGTATCAGAACATGGGATTAACCCACGAACTCTGAGAAACCCTCTCAAGGTTCTAATAGGAAATATTAGTAACATTCCCCAGTGCACTAGTAACATTTTTATTCCCTTATTTTGTACAGTGTCCAGCTGGTTAGTCTTTTACCTGTCGTGTCTCATAAAATGCTTTCTTCCATTATCCAAAATACTTCCAGGTATCTTCTCCTCTGAATTTAGTCTTAGGGACAGTGACAGAGCAGGGAGCCCGAGGTTTGTTGTTGTTCCTGCTGTGTTTTGGTACCAGCCATTGCCTGAAGTGTGTGTTCCAGCATCTGACTCTGTGGGATGATGGGCTGTCGTGCTGCTCAGTGCTGCCCTGCAGTGTAACACAGTCATCCCAAAATACTGGTCATCTGTGGGGTCATTTGGAAGGGAATTATATCTATTTGGAAGGGAATTATATCTATTTGAAAGCCAAAATGCCACGGAGCAGGAAATATGTTGCTCTGCACGTGTTGCCTTCCTTAAGGAACACTTCTTGACAGGTTGAGTGCTTTGTAAATCCAGTCAAACAGATGATGAATTCAGGTTTGGACACTTGATGTGGAAATTACATTCTCTGTATCCAACATCCTCCGTTACGTTGTCCCACCAACACCTCTCCATTTTCACTGCAAAGCCAAACCTTTCCCCATCCCATGTGCATCCCACCTTCTGGGCTGGGGTTGGAGTGTGATGGAATGAAGCACGTCACTGGATGTGGGAAAGACTCCCTTTCCCTTCCCCACCCGTGATGAAAAGCCCCCGCATCGTATGTAAGGCAGGGATGAGATCTGTACATGCCATTTAGTGCTTCTATTCCAGGCACGAGGAAGTCATTATGCTGCAGGTCTGCTCTGTGTAGGCACTTAGTGGGAAGTGATGTGTTCTGGATTGTGTTGGTGTCAAGTGAAGGGTATGCTGTGGAGCACTGACATGCAGATGATGCCTGGAAAGGGTTGGCATGGAAGCGTTGGAGCTGGTGACAAGAAGAGCTGCCAAACAAGTGGGGAGCCTTGGAGTTGAGAGCAGAGCCTAAATATATAGAGCAGCGCTGTGAGCCTCTTCCTCAGGGGTCTGTAAAGTCTGAGCAAAGCAGTCCTGAATTCCCTCCCGGGGCCTTTCTGTCTGCAGGGAAACTTGTGAAGGTCTGCAAGTAAAATAGGCCCTAAACCTTTGATGGAAGTGGAGTAGTGACATCAAAGTTGTGATGTGTAACCAGCAGGTGGGCAGAAGTGAGGACAGTGTGATCTTGTGTTCCTCATTTAGAGGTAATTCACTGGCCAGGGGTAACACTGGCTTCCAGAAATGCATTGTGCATCTAATAATATGTGTCAGGGAATAGGTTAACATCGTTTTCAGATAATTAATAAAGATAGCAGTTCCAGAGCAAACGGGAAGGGAGAAAAAAAGCAACCCATGCATTGTTTAGGAAAGAGATTTCTTTCCTCAGGCATCTCTCCTGGGAAGACCTTGGTGCTTGGAAATGATTGTGCCGCCTACCTTGTGTACCTTCATTTTAATGTGGGGATGGAGGAGGAGCCAACAGAGATGGATGCCTTGGAAAGCTGCCACTAATTACCGTGGCGTCTGACAATTAGCTCTTGTTAAGCCTTTCCTTGCAAGTTCTCCAAGGTGCATCCCCAAACACAAACAAGGACGTGGAGAAAGGGAAGGCGAGAGCTGGCCTTGTAATGATCTTGTAGGGTGGTTGTTACTTCTTTGGCCTTACTAAAAACAGAAGATGGAGTTAATTCTGATGTTCCCTTCTAGCAGAGCCAGTCAGGTCTGATGGGCCCAGAAGCTCTTTTGTTGGTTCCTGCTGGGCTCTGTTGTAGTCTTCAAACTTCTTCCACCTCTTGCCTATAAAACAGCTTTGGGGCTGCCTTTCTTCATGGGAAAGCTGTAAATCAGTAACATCTGCAAAGTGTTATTGTTGGTGCTAATTGTAGAATTCGTAACAAAAATCAAGATGTAAGGAAAAAGAGCCAA
Source organism: Campylorhamphus procurvoides (assembly GCA_013396655.1). Taxonomy (NCBI): domain Eukaryota; kingdom Metazoa; phylum Chordata; class Aves; order Passeriformes; family Dendrocolaptidae; genus Campylorhamphus; species Campylorhamphus procurvoides. Next base: position 58,404 of record WBMV01000652.1, read on the forward strand.
GGAAATCTTGCAGTCGGTTTCTCGCATTTGCCTCCAGGGTCTTCTGACGTGGTTTTTACTTTGTGGCAGTGATGAATAGCACCAAGCCTTTTGCAAGTGTCTCAAGGGTGTAGTTAGTTAGGAGTAACGATTGAGCTGGAGCTGGCAGGTATCTCCAGCCTTCTGTGCTCAGCTAATTTCCCCTCCCACCCTTCAGGGATCAGACCTGCTCTTTCTCTGGGAAGAGAAAGAGGGGACAGTGATGGTTTTGATTAGAAAGGCCAAGCCACACAGTTATTTCTTCCTTGCCAAAGAAGATGTGGGGAAGATGTTTTTGCATCAGTTGAGTGTTTTTCTGAGCTTATGTTTCAGATGACATTGCTCGGCTGGCCGTGCCCAGAGCATCTTCCAGGGTACTTTATACCAGCATGAGCCAGGCTTTGCACTGACTTGCATCTCTGCATAATTCCAGTGCCTTGGAAGGAGTGACATGTAATCTGCAGACAGATCTGGAGTCTGTTTGGATGTGCCCCCCTAGTCTCTGATACATGCACTGACAGGTGAGGCTCTGGGGTGCCACGGGGAGCAGCTCTGGCTGGGACAGAACGTGGCAGCTGTTTGACAAATGTAGTGAATCAGGAGTTATAAAAACAGCCACGGTGAATTTCTCCTTCTCCAGACTGATTAAAGCAAGAGCAGCATTGCAAATGTTCCTTGTGAGCTCAGTGTTGCTTTACAGGGGAGTCTTGCTCGGGCACTTTGCTGTCCCCCTACCTATTCTTAGCCTGGTTACCAAAAGCTGGTGTGTGTGCATCGAGGGAGCTCTGTGTTAACTCGTGCTGTGTACTGACTATCTGTGTGTTTGTGTGGAGCCTTGTGAGGAGAGAGGGGATTATAGCAGAGCTTTTCTGCCACCTCCTCCTGCTTCTGTGCTTCATAACTGCTGAGGAGATGCAGGGTAAGGTTTCCATAGTATCTGAGTGTATGGCAGAGCGTGTGTGATGTGGGGAAATACTGCCTGGTACTTGCTGACACTGACCTTTGAATCTGAGATCTGTGACGTGGCAGAACTGGTTTCATAGCTTGCTGCTAGAAGGGATGGCCTTGGTTCCTCTCCCTCTTTCAGCTCTGCAGTTCCTGCAATTTATATGATGCCTCAGCGAAGTGATTCAGTTTGATAATCTAACAGCTTTTGGGGTTTCCAAAGGCTTTGGGGGGGTTCCCTTAGCAGTAGAATGATGGTGTGATAGTTTCTAGGTGCTCCTTCTCCTGGTTTTTTTTACTGTTAGTTTGCTGTCTTAATGCTCTTGCATTAGGGCATTCCTGTCCTGGGTCCAACCAGCTCTCTCTCAGGATGTGAGATACAAGCACTGGCAGTGCCCAAGGAGGGGATCCACTCACATGGCAGGGAATAACTCTGTGTTTAAACATCTTTACCCGGCTCTGCTGCCCTCAATTTTGCTGTCCCCAAGGCTAGGAGGGGCAGAGGCTCCATTTGTGTCGTTCAAAAGGCAAAGGAAGAAGTAGAGGAGTGAGAAAGTGGGCTTGGTGCTCCTTGGCTGCTGGAGGGAATGGTTGGGATGGGTACCTGCTACCTGGGGAAGGCAATGCCAATACAGGATCATAGAATTGTTAAGGTTGGAAAAGATGTCTGAAATTTATCTCAGTGCTGCCAAGGCTGCCACTACCCCATATCCCCAGGTGCCACAGTCACATGCTTTTTGAACACTTCCAGGGATGGGAACTCCACCACCTCCCTGGGCAGCCCCTTCCAATGCTTGACCACCCTTTCCAGCAAGAAATTGTTCACCATATCCAATATAAACCTCCCCTGGTGCAGCTTGAGGCTGTTCCCTCTCCTCCTGTCCCTGTTCCCTGGGAGCAGAGCCTGACCCTGCCCTGGATCCATCAGGGACTTGCAGAGCCAGAAGGTCCCCCCTGAGCCTCCTTTTCTCCAGGCTGAGCCCCCCCAGCTCCCTCAGCCCCTTCCCAGCCCCGTTCCCTTCCCTGCACACGCTCCAGCCCCTCAGTGTCCTCACGTCCCACAAGTGTCCCCAGGGCCGGAGGTGCCCCAGCAGTGCCACCACAGGGGACAGTCACTGCCCTGGGCTGTGACACACCACAGCTGGGACAGGCCAGGTGCCATTGGCCTCCTGCCCACCTGGGCACACCTGGCTCATGTCCAGCCACTGTCACCAGTGCCTCCAGGTCTCTCTCTGCCCTCCCAGTCAGGGTGCTGCTCCCGTGCCCTTGTATGTTCCCTGCTGATCCAGAGAGCTCAAGCCCAGGGAGGGTCATTTAATGAACTGTTGGGGGGGATGACTTCTTCTAGATGAGCGTGCTGAATGGACAGAAACGTTTGGCTGTTGTACATGACTGTGAAGGTCACCAGAATGAGATGCTCATTTTTCAGCTCTGTTGCTGCTGGGTGCAGCAGAGGTTTGTGCTGACACACACAGTTCCTCTCAATGGGGCCTGGGCTGGCACTGAAAGGAGAAAACGCCCCGTTTTGAAGGCTCTTGTTAGCAAGACAAGAAGAAAAATGTGCATTGGTTCAAATCTTTTCGAGGCTTCGGGGCTTCGTTTTAATTGTCTTCCTTCTGATTTTGAAGTCTTCTCACTAAAACTTCTGTTATGAGAAGTGAAATGAATAATCTCCCTCAATTCCCATACATGGGAAGGAATGTCTTCATCCTGGCCCAAGCTGAGCTGCAGATGGGATGTGTTTTGGGAACCGTGTTATGCAAAAGCAGAGGGAGAGGAAACAAACAGTTTCCTACTCGCTTTGAAATGCGGTTTTAATGGTTCCTTGGTATTCACGTAATTATTTAATCGGCCGCCTGATCCTTGGGATTATTATTCTTTCAAAGCCGTAACTACAGCAGTGAAGTTCTCTTGTAAATTGAAAAGAAGAACTGGCATATGTTGTTTGCAGTATTGAATTTTAGTAATTGTTTGCAATGACCTTTTGGAATCTCGAGGAGGGAATTTGTTTGCTTGACTTTCTCCCAGATCTGCTCCTGGCTACCTCAGCACAGAGCAGAATTGAGTTGGTCTCGCTTTTTTAATTACATTCTGACATCACAGCCTATTTTCCTGTGTGTGTAACAGTTGTGGCTTTTTTAAAGGTTAAGCTGTATTTAAACAGGACTTCCATAAATGTAGTTTTCTGAAACTTCTTGCTTTTAGTTTTTTTTTAATTCCTTGTTCTGGGTATTATTACAAAATAAATCTTTGCTTATTTATTTTTAATCTAAGGAGAAAATCCACACTGTGTTTTTCAATGTCCAGAGGCGTGATGATGAAAGGGCTGTGGGTTTTTTGTTGGGGTTATTTAGGGTATTGTTTTTGCTTCATGGTTTTGTTTATTTGGGTTTTGTTTGCTTTATTAGGTTTTTTTTAAGCTTTAGAGATTGCAATGTGATTAGGTCATAGAACCTTGCCAGGTTTAGGGAAATTTTTTTAATATATTTTTTAAACAAATTTTTAGCAGAAGTCTTGTGAAATCTTGTTCCTCAGTGTCACTGGGTTGTGGTCAGAGCCCACTGTGGGTTTGGTGTGGGGGAAAATACCCAACATCTGAGGGCCTCACTCCACCCAAACTGTGTCTGTGTGAAACCTGCTCTTCTCAGGGATGAGACTGACTGTTCTTCCTTTCTCCCTTCCAAAATCCTGCCATTCTTTCCTCTCCAAAATCTGGCAGCTCTTGAGAGCGAAGGGTCAGAGAAACAGATTGTGTGAAATCCTTCCCATCCACCCAGCGCTAAGATGAGTTTCCACATGAGAGCCCCTTTGCCCTGTGTGTTTTCTGAAGCTGCTCCTGGAGGGGCTGTGAGAGGCTGGTCCTTCAAAAACACCAAAGAAAACTCTGTGAAACCCACGCCAAGGAGCAGGTGCTGCAAAATCAGGGGCTCTGCCAAGCTGTGAGAAAATTGCACTGATGGAGATCTCCGTGTCTCTCAAGGGAAAATCAGTCTCCACAATGAGTGTCCAAGCTGGAACAAGAGAACAGGCTCTGAAAATATCTGCAGTAGCTCAGTCTGTAGCTCAGGCAGTTTCCCTTCTTCCCAGCCTGGTCCCTTAAAGCAGCATCCTGGCTCTCTGGAGTGATTTGCACAGGTGACAAATGAGTGGAAGAACCAAATGGGCCCCAGCCAGGTCTCCTTGGATCCACGCTGACCTGGAGCTGGGTGAGCAGGAGCCCCTGTGATTTCAGTCATCAGGCTGGTTTTGCACATCCTGACTTGAAAAAGTGGGGATTTTCATCCCTGGATCTGAATAGGCAAACCTGAGGGGCACTCTGTGTTTCCTGCTAAATTCCAGATAAGATCTTTTGCTGTTTGAACTTGCAAAGCAGTTTAGGTGTGTTGCTTCCCTGCTTGCAGGGCTCCTGCAAGAAGTTTCACCCACCCCTTCATTTAGTTGAGTCTCTTTGGAGCGAGCAATGTTCCTCAAGCTGTGAACACAAGAATGGTTTAGCTTTAAAAAAAAGCAATTTAAAAATCCCCTGCAAACAGATGATGTAATGGCCAAGCTCCGTGTTTAAACAGTAGCTAATTTGCCAGGGGATAAACCAGGGTGAAATCTGTCAGGCTTTCTAATTTCCCACATTCGCCAGAGCTTTGTTCTCCGTGCTTTCAAATGCAGGCTACGTTTGTGTGTCCACACTGTGTGGTTTCCTTCAGCTTCTGTAGCCAAAGTCTGTGTCCAGGGGCGAGAGAAAACCTCGCTGTAAACCTTTTATTGCTTGATATGTATCTTTTTGTTCTCAAGTTTTACTTTGTGACCGACTTGAAGCCATAAACCACCCCTTTGATGAGCTGCAGCACTGCGAGACAGGGTTTATTCCGAATTTGGATCTCGTGTCTTTGCAGCCCCTTCCTTTGCTCGGGCAGGATTCACTCCCTGCGAGGTCCCCGTGGCACTGCTGGGTGGGAGGCTCCCCTTTCTGCAGCTGGTTTGGGCCCCACGTGGCCTGTTTACTTGGGGTTTGGCCTCTCCTCTCCCTGCCAGTCCTGGGCAAAACAAGGAACGCTTGGTTTTCTCACATGTGATTTTGTTTTTTATGAGCTTTCCCTGCTCATGGCACCTCTGACCCGTGTAATGCTTCCTATCTGCTGACTGGAGAGGGCTTACTCTGGCTGGTTGTGTAAGGGGGAGGTTTGGATCAACACTCCTCCCCCATCCTCCCCGGGATGGTCTTTTTATTAGGATTTTTCACTGACCTGTTCCTTTAATCTTCAATTCTGGCACCGTTTCCCAGGGCTCGTGTAAGCAAAGGACTTTGCCAGCCAGCAGGATGAACCAGCACATACAACAGGGTTAGAGGGATCCAGGGGCTTTAGTACCTGAAGATGTGACATGAGAAATTGAAGTGACAGTTAAAGGAGCTGCTTCCATCTTTGGCTTTTTATATTGAAAGGCAAAAAACTGTCGATCTTCCCACTTTTTTGAAGCAGCTTCCTATGAAAAGCTGACACAGTGCGGGGCAAACCTGTTTCTTGGGGGTGTCATTAACCAGCTTGGCATTCCGGGTGGCTTCAGCAGTTTTTCTTCCTCTAAAGTGCTGGCAGAGAACTGTGAGGGCGAGTTGTGCTGACGCTGCGCCCGGTCTGGAGATGCTGCTCTGGAAAAAAGGCGCTTGGGGAGAGATCCCATCTGTGCGAGGCGTCGCTGACTCACGGCATCGATATCTGCTGGGATGTGCTCCTTTGGCACAGCTGGATTTGGGGAGCTGAGGCAAATGTGTAAGGGGGTGGGAAGCTCAGGGACTGCCCTGCAACTGGTGGGGTATTTTTGCTGAGGTTGAAAATTAAAGAGTAGCAGGCCAGTTGCAGCTTATGGTGAAGTTGATCTCGATCTGTCCTGTTTATTATGATTTTATTATGATTTTATCCCTCACACTCTGCTTGCTGATTTGACTCCTTCCTCCGTGGCTTTGTTTTCACATAAATCCTTTGCCTCAGAGTTTCCTTGGTCTCTGCCAGCTGTGGAGCAGCTGGGACGATCCCAGAAACCACGACCTGCTCTGAAGGACTGCTTGGAGATGGCTTGGCCATGGAGCCTGGATTTAGCTGGAGCTCCTTGGATGGATGGGCTGCAGTGCCCCATGCCCAGCAGCGATGGGGATGTGTTGAGAAGCCGTGGGCTGCCCACAACGAGCCTTTTGTTTGCTTGCCTTAGCAACCCTCCCTCTGAAAGCTGAGATGTTCTCACTGCACAGCGTTGTTTCTCAGGAAGCAGCCCTGATTTGGAGGGCTGATCTCAGGAGACAGTGGTCCCTCTATCCCTCAAGCCCTCTTTTTGATGACAGGAGGTCTCCAGCCTGAAGAAGTCTGTGGTTTTCTCATGTTTTCCCCCTAGCAGCGTGTCCTGCTGACTCTCATCCTTTGCTCCGGTGGGCACGATGCGCTGAATTAAAATAAATTGTAGTTCTTGTTAAAGATGTGTCAAATATTGACTTAGTCTGTAGGGTGAGCTGACTAAGCTGAAATTAATGGTGTCATTCCAGCTTGTTTGGCACGGGTGTGTAGGCAATTTCTTTGCAGATGGTAGAGGAAATTAAGATCTTACCTTGACTCCATCTCAAGGGGAGGAAGGGGAAGCCTCGGGCTTATATGGCAGTCAGGAAAGACTTGGTGGAGACACAGAGGGGGGAGTGTTTGTAAAGATATTATTGGAGGGTGATAAAAACCCTTCCTAAGGAGTGACATCATAAGACAAAAATTGAGGAGTTGTTGTTAACTGGGTGCTTTTACAGATGCCATGAAATGATCTCCTGTGTTCTGGCCCACTGCCATACCCCTGGAAGAATTTTTCTAAATCTGCTGAAAATGAGGTCCAAAAAAAAAAAAAGAGACAATCTGGCTGGTTGAGGTTTTGGCATAGATCAGCAGCCACAGTATCTGCTGGCTCCGTGTGTTCACCCTCTGCAGAGATAAGGGTGTCTTGGCATCTCCTTCTCTTGGGCTGAGGAGATATGGACAACTCCACGTGTTCTTGAGGTACTGCTGCAAAATGACAAAGCCCTGACTCCTCCAAGCAAGCAAAGAAATGGAGATGCCAGGATGTGTCTGAAGTGATCCAAGTGATCCCAGCGAGATTCTGGTGACAGAACTGGAGCTGAAACACACAGCTCCCCTTGTGTTTCAGAGCTCCTGAGCACCCTGTCCTTCGAATTCCTGGGAAACCTGTGGCGTTTTGAGGTTGTTCTTGAGAGGTTTGTTGCTGGCATAAAGGAATCTGGAGATTCCAGGCAATAAAGCTGCAGCTTCAGGGCCAGTCCTGCCTGAGTGGCTGCAGGGATCTCGCTGTTGGAGCAGTGAATCTGGTGGAACTTTGTGTAAATGCTGAGCTCAGGGGTTGTATTTTTTAAAAAAAACACCTTTTTTCTCTTCAAACCCCCTCAACTTCTTGCTGCAGGAAGTAAGATCTTCATTGTGGCTTTTGATTTTGTGCCTGCAATTGATCTGTTCCTGACTGATCCTCAATTGCCCAGAGAGCAGATGGAATGCAGCAAATTCATTGTGTGCTAAAATATTTATTGTGTTACTGTAAAGGTCATTGATGACTGTGATACAGACCTGAGTGTGCCCAACGATGGTGTCTCCTGAAGTACTGGAATAATTTATCCCTGGCATAACTTACCAGGATCCTCTGTAGGTTAATAGATGGCTGTGATAACACATCTGAAAGGGAGCAGCTGTGTTTCATTTTGTCGTGTGTGCTCTCACAGGCAGAGCAGAAAAGGAGCCTTAATTTAACCTTGTACCTTTTTGCTTGGTTTAAGTAATTTGCAGAGTTGTGTAATAAAATCTCCACAATCTCTATTACCATTCTAGTAACCTGGAATTGTTATTAATGCCAAGGGTCATTTTTGCTCCTACATGTTTAAGGAGTGAATTACCTGTTGCATAACACGATTTGGAAAGGCAGCAATGAAAAGGCTTCCTGGCAATGAGGTGGGCTGTGACTTCCCTTCCCCTGAACCACAAAATGAAGTATCATTTGGCAAATGGAAGCTCTCAGAGCCTTTCCACAGGTGCAGGAGTGGTGGTGTGTGACTGCTCCCCGCTGGAGGGCCCTCAGTGCTGGGGGACACATCACTGACCTATTTGCTGGTACTTGCAGCATCTGGCTGGGATTAGTTCAGCCAGCTGATACCCAGCTCTGTGGTACAATGGTATGGCTCTAAGCATGGCTTAGCTGATTGGATGATGAGCAGCATTTTGGAGTCTGGCCTTGCAAATGCAGCTTGTTAATTGAAGCTCTGCTCGCTGTCAGAGCTGCCTTTTTAAGTTGTGCTGTGTGTCCTCCCTGCTGCACTCTGCCTGATCCTCACTCTGGGCACATTTGTCACCTGTAGCCACTGCTCTGGCTCTGAGGGGCTCTTTCCTTGTCACACCAAGACTTTTCCTAATTGGAAGTGAGCACTGAAGGGGCTGCACTCAGTGCTGGGTGTCACGAGTGAGCTCTTTGCCTGAGCGTGTGTTCCAGGCAGCTGCACGAGGTTCAACAGCCCCGTCTGTCATGATCAGACAGATCTCTAGGTAATCTGGCAAACCTCTTGATTATGAGGCTGGAAAATAATATGCTTTGATTTCCAGATGTCGTTGCTGCACAGAAAGTGCTTCTGTGAATTCTCTGAATGGCCATATCTGGGTGTGTTTGGCATCCTCACTTTGAGTCCATCCATTTTCTGAACATATCCTGGATTTCTGCACACTTCTCTGGACAGAGACAAGGGCAGCTGTTTAACAGGCAAGCAGGGTGCTCCACGAGTTTCAGTAGCATTTTAAGCCAAGTTGAGGGATTAAAGTGGGTTAAGAGTCCCTGAAGTTTATGGTAAAAAAGACAAGGGGTGATAGAGGCTATTGCTGATTTTACAGGCAGAGTTGAAAAAGGGGAAGGGAATGAAGCGTGTTTTTAACCAAGTCCTCTAAACACCTTTTCCTTATGTCCTTTAGGAAGGTGTTGTGAAGTGTGAAACCATTTTGCAGTGCCTGTGAGCAGTGGGAGGGGAAAGGTGCAGCAGACACAGATCTCACCTGTGGGGGCTCAGGTGTGGTGAGGGGGCACCAGCAGCAGGACCATTGCAGGTGCCTGTGAAGGGGGTTGAAGGGTTTTCTCCTTTTGGGCACGTAAGCTCTCTTGGTTACAGACTGACAGATGGCTTAGGAGATGTTTTCACAATCCCTTGAAGATGTGGTAATCTGGCAGAAAGAGTTCCTGTGGTCTCTCTCCTGGTTGTGTGGCAGAGCAGTTTGGGAAGTGCTCAGATTGAATCTAAGCTTGGTTCTTGTTTGTGAGGTTTGTTGTTTCGGTGGGACGGGGAAGAGGAGATGTGATGGGAGGGTAGAAATACACTTGTTTTGGTCTGAAGAACTAATGAATTTATGGTGGCTTCTGTTGAAGGTGAGGGCAGCATTCAGGCAGAATACATTTACATTGTGACTTTTCTACAGATTTAATTGTTTGCCAAGTAGTTTCATTTTCTTTTTACTTTCTCTGGAGATCTGCTTTGTAGTCAGCAGTGAAAACCAACCATTTCTGTAGCACAGTTCACCTTGTCCTAAGCAGACCTCTTGAGCCAATCCAGTTTTCTGTGGTGCAGAGAGAGCCAGAGCAGCTGGTTTAGGTGGGTATCACATTACTGGATGAGGATTGTCCTATCCAAGGCCAAACCCCGGGTACTTGGTGCTTTTGGAGAGTGGACAAGCTCCTCCTAGTTGCAACTTCCTCCTTCTTGGAAGAAGGAAGAGCTGATGTGGTCACTGGATGTGATTACAGCCCGTGGTGGCTGCTCTGAGGTTTGAAGTGTGTTCCTGGCTGTGCTGGTGAGAGTCATTGTGTGCTAGTTGAGATTATCAGTGGAGAAATCTGAAGGGCTCTCTTTGACTCTGCTGACCCTGGGAAGGTTGGCCGGTTTGTCAGCTGGGATCCATCCACAAGGGAATAGCTCCAGCTGGACGGGGTGATGTGTTGGTGGCAGGTTTGGAGGGGGTTTATTTGGCAAAGGAGGCAATTGAGATGGTGCAAAGGGTCCTTTCCCAGTGATTTCTGTATCTCTGAGCAGACGTGCATTGGTGGAGGAAATCACACTGCAAACGAGCACAGAGCTTTGAGCTTTAGCTCCCTAACTTGAGCCCGGATCATACAAAGCAAGCCCTCTGAGCCCGTGAAGGGGGTTTTGTGGAGGAATAAAGCTTATTGTCAGCTGCCGTGTTCAGACCCTTGGGAAATTGTGACCATTGTCTGGGCTATTATTGCTTAATAAAAGCTTCGCATTTCCTCATTCAGGGTCTTGAGAATCTGGTCCTGTGCTTTTAAAAATAACTCCGCGTGAGCCACAATTGGGAGCATTCACAGAGGAAATTCTTCAGCCATTTAAAACAAAGTGAAGGGAGGGAAAGAAAAAAGCTCTCTTTAAAGTGCTTTTACTTGTCCGTGAAGAGCGATCGTGTCCCGGCCGTGCTTCCATTCTCTGGAGGAACCACGGTGAGGTCGGAGCCGGCTCTGCCCCTGCTGCTGAAGGTTTGTTTGCTTTCAACCTCCAAGGGTTTTGGGTCCAGCTGTGGGGTCTGGGCTGGGTGCATCCTCTTGGGATGGAGGGATGGACCTACCTCTCATGGATGAGCACCTCTGGGACCAGCAGATACTGGGGGGGTTGATGCATCTTGCCCTCGATGGAAAAGGCAGGAAAATGTTTTTCTTTTATCCTGGTACCGCCAGGAAGGGTCACTTTGGGCAAACAAACATCACACGCTGAAGGATGGGCAGGATTTAGGGCACCCACTCTGCAGGCTCTGGGGAAAACCATCCCAGAGCTGTGCTGGGTGGGGAAGGGGACACGAGGGGGTGCTCTGAGGTGCTCACCACCCTGAGCTTGGCTTATCTGTAGTCTTTACCTTCCTGCCTTGTGTTGGGATGTTGTAGCCCAGCACAGAAGCCCTGAACTATTTTGCAACCCAGCTTTGGAGGCTTGTTTCTTTCCCTTTGTGTGTTCTTGGGTTTATTTTCCTCTTCCAGTGGAAATAATTATATTGCTTGTTTCCTCTGTCTGGCTCTCCATGAGGAGGAATGTATTCCGGGTTTTTTGTGTTGTGGTGATGTTTTTTTTTCGTTTCCCAGTGCAGTTTGTGCTGTTAAAATATCCCGGACAGCAGTTGCTGCCCACGTACAGCACAGAAACGTGTGTTTAGTGGTTGCAAGACATGCTTGCTCTGGGTGTGCCACTCTGTTCTGTTCAGTGCCAATGTCTGCCTGTGTGATGGGCCATCATTTATTGTTCCATCGAGCCCGGGAGATCTCATTTACATTAGTAATTTGTGCTCTGGCAGGGCAGTTACATACATTGCCTCTTTATTTTGAACTGAGTTTTCTCGTGGAGCTGTGTGTTTCCAGCAGGATAAAGGCCATGCCATGTGGAGGGGGTGACACTGGGTTACTGAAGTGTTGTAGAAGGCACTGCTGGCTGGGTTATTAACCTAGTTTTATTCGTGATAGGAAATGAATTCAGACAGAGTCTGCCTCTTCCATGCCTCAGTTTCTCCTCTGGAAAATGAGCACAGCATGACTCCTTCATTAGGAGGAGCAGGAATTACTCTTCTCTCTGTCTCCAGTAGCATCTGTGATATGCACAGTGTTATGTGGAGCAGGGACTGGGGACAAGGCACAGCCTTGCAGTAGCTCAATTCTGTCACACCTTTGTGTGCTCTGGTATGGCTTGAAATTTTATAGGTCATGTGCACCATTAAAATGATTTCCATGCCTGTGTTTGGACAATCTGCTGTGCCTATTTTCATTTATAGCCATGTGACTGATCCAGGGCCATATGTTAAGAATATAACTGCTTTTAATTTATTTTCTTTCAGACCCATTGATGTCTAAACATATCTAATAAAAATGCAGACTGGAGCTCTTTAATGAGGCGTAAGTCATTCCTGCCTCCCCCTTTTATAAGGCCAAACCACCTCACACGCTGGCTGCTTTTTGTGTGGACTTCTGCTTTGCATTTCTACACATCCATCATCGCATGGAGCCTCTCACAAAGGGAAATGAGAAAGGGCTGTGCCTCAACCTGAGCCCTTGCAGAGGCAAGGCAGGCAAAGCCATGGGCTCTGTGTGATGATGCAAAGTGTTTTGAGGAGAAAACATGAGAATTCTAGTGCTGAGTAAGTGTAGAGTGGTCATGAATGGTACAGTGAAGAACAGGAGCTGAGAGGGAGCAAAAATTCCCTTCCTTTAGCATAATTGCAGAATTCAAGGTGATTGTTGGAAGTTTTTTGCCACCCAAAGGGAAAAAATCTTTGTATTGCTGGCACCCAACTGCTTGGCCAAGGCAGGGGGTGAGGGTGTGTGCTGGGTGTACCACACACCATCCCCAGTTTTGGATGTTTTGGGGGGAAATAGCAGCTCTGGTTTGCAAGCACCTCACTCTATGTGCTGTGTGGGGTTGTACTGGGAACTGTGCTGTGCAGACTGGGAAAAATGCATGTTCTGGAGGGGCCTCTTGCCCTTCTCACTGCTCACAGGTTGGTCCTGTGGTCGCTGTGGCAAGCCCAGAGGTGAAACCCAGGCTCCTTTTCCTAGAGAGAACACCAAGATTTGCCTCACTAGCCTTGTGGAGGAAGAGGAGGAGGGAGCCTTAGCAACTCCAAGTTGTGATGAAGGACTGCAAACCAGTGTTTTGTGCTGAAAACAATAGATCTGTGAGTAATTGCTTAACGATGAAGTGAGACAGAAGGGATGAAAAAGAAGTTGATGAGTTTTCTGGAGTGCCAGCCCACGTGAAGAGGTTCTGAGAGAAGGTAGTCAGGGCTGTGGTTTTTAATTAAATGACCCCTTTCCACGGGCAGTCAAACTTTGAGACTCAGAGAGGCCTCACATAACAGGAGGGGCTTTATTTACAGGCTGCACAGTCACTCGTAGACACCGGGGCACAATGATAAATTATTTAATTACACGTATCCCAAGGAGTGAGCCAGGCACCTGCTGGGCCGTGTTGTCCCTGTGGCTTCCCAGCTATGCATGTTCTCTCTCTGGCTAATTCCCAAAATCCAGCCGTTTCCCAAAGTGGTCTCTTGGTTATTAATGTTAATTAGCGAGGTTCTGCTCTATGAATATTCCTGTAGCACAGGCTTCCAAAACACACCAAGTGCTCAGCTCCTCACCCGTGTAACGAGCTTGTACACAGCTCTGTTGTTAATTAGCTGCATCCCTCCAAGGACATGGGCCCCTCTTGGGACTGGAGGTTTTGGTGTTGAGCTTCTTGTGGTAGTTACAGCAAGTCCCCATCGAGACTCACATGAACACTCATGCCAGGGTCGGGTTTTCAGCTTTCTGCCCTTTGTTGGAATAATTAGTTTCTCCTCTGTGCATTCTGCTTGGTGAGCAGTGTAGTTGCTGTGTTAGTTCTTTTCAGATTTGCCATTAGTAACTTGTTTTAATCAGTGAATCTTAGGCTGGTTTGGGTTGGAACGGACCTTAAGGCTCATCTTTTTCCACCCCCTGCCATGGGCAGGGACACCTTTCACTATCCCAGGTTGCTCCAAGCTCTGTTCAACCTGGCCTTGGACACTCCCAGGGATCCAGGGGCAGCCACAGCTTCTCTGGGCATCCTGATCCACTTTGAAACATCTCTGAGAGGTGATTTTCTCTACAGCTTGGTGGAATGTTCTCCTTTTTTAATACCCAAGGCAACAGAAGGAAGAAGGTGGTTCCCTCTTTGTGCACAGGTAAATAATATGAATTAATTAATGAGAACCACATTATATTTTAATGTTCATACATGTTCAGGATGGAGAAGCAATGTGAGCTGAGCAGGTTTTTCCAGAAGAGGAGGGCTGTTCTCAAGTGTCCCTGCTTTGTCCCCAGTTTTATGTATTCAGTATCATCCAGAAAACTCTTGGTTTTGCCATTTGATTGTAATTTGCATTTAGATTGGCTGCCTGAAGGGAGTCGCTTGTGAGGGGAGATGGGGCTCTCTGGCTTCAGTCTCTTGCAGATCTGGCTGAAAGTAATGGCATTTACATAAAAACCATTAGCTCTGTTATTGATAAACATGAAAGGCATCCATTTCATCTAATTTTCTGATGAGGAGCCTTTAATATGAGCATACAATAGCACTGAGGTAGGAACGTTCCTGTCCCCCCATCCCTCCGTACTGACCTCTTGTTTTAAGGGCAAGTTTTGATTGGGATTTTGTTGGTGAGGAGATGGGAAATTATTTCTGTTCCAATTTCCTGAAGTAGCCGGTTGTCTGGCTACGTTGTAGGGAATTATTTAATGCTCATTTTAAGAGGTGTCTCTATTAATTGAACGGGGATTTAATGTCTCTCTGAAGCACAATTGGCCTGTGTGTGATGTATACCAACATGTACGTCTGGCAATTCTGTGGATAATCTTTTCCTTAATCAAAACGGGTTTAAGCAGAACTTCAGTGGCTCCTTTTTTAAGGGGATAAAGTGTGTTGAAACAACAGATCTGTTAAAGGGAACTTCTCTGGTGCCTGGCAGATCACAGCCCGTGTGACCCTTCAGCATAAACATTTGTTCCCTGTGTGTGTGATGGTGCATTGGTGATCAGAATGTGCCACACTGAGCTGTGCCTCACTCTCTCTGTAGCAACTGGCTTTGTGGAGCTGCTGTGCTGCTCTCATGGATGAATATCTTGCTTTCCTCCTGGGCTGGATCAGGTCTGACCTCGGGAGACTCCAGAGGCAGCCGGTGCTGCCATGGTTGTTGTCAAGCATCACAGACCTCGCTGTGAGATTTGCCAGCTCTTTCAGTTCTTGACCTCAGAGTTGAGGGTGGGTGTGTGTGTCTGTTTTGCATTCCTTACCTGGCCTACGTTTTGATTTTTTTTTAAGAATTTTTCTTAAATACTCAATTTTTGTTGTTGTGTTGTCCATATTTATAACTCTTTTTCCTCTCTTACAGGCTCCAGACAGATGAGTAGAGAGCTGCGTACAGAAGAGGAACAGATTCCAGTTTCCCAGCTGATCACTGTGTACAGTGAGTACCTTAATATTTCAACAATATTTCTGTGGTGTCTGATGTTGGCCTAAAATTCCCTCCACAGGGGCAGAGCATTAACTCTGCATGCTTGGACAGTGCTGTCCTAGAAATAGAGGTGTCCTTGGTTTAACTCTTGTTTTGGGAGCCTTGTGCTTCGGGTCCTTTAATCTGACGTGGTGAATTCTATCCATGTCCCACTTCCAGTAGCGTGAGTGGAGAATTGATGGAGTTGTGTCTTGTACCTGCTCAGGGCTGGGGGGAATCCACACGAAAGGTGTCACTAAAGGTGACTAAAGGGTCAGGAGGGAAAATGGTCCCCGAGGTGATTCCAGCCTTGAGGAGAGTGGGTAAGAGTCCTGCCATGGCACATGTTGGGGTTACTCCTCATAAAGGCACGCTGTGAAATCAGGCAAATGAGGCTTGGCCTGACTGGTGGGAGGAAAAGGGTAGGGGGGAAAAAAGGCACTGCAAAGTGTCGCCTGGTTCATGGTGAGGATGGCAAGTTTTCCCTGAAAGTGGAGGAGAAAATCAGTATTTCATGGGGAGGTTTTACACATTAAAATATCTTGCATGCGTGTTAATGGGCTGTGATAACGAGCCTGTGCTTTATGAGGTGTCTACAAACATATTAGAACGTGCTCCTGTGAGGGACTCGAGGTTGTAAATGCTGGATAATCAGAACATCTTGGCCCATCTGGTGCCAGACTGGAATAGTTAATTGCCTTGTAGGTGTCTGCAAGCCAGGAGGGTGGGTGCTCCACGAGTGGTTATTTAATGCAGGTGAGCGTGGGAGCTGCACCCACTGACTGAGACCACTGCACAGTTTAGTTCATTGTGACAGCCCCAGCAGGCAGTTCCCTAAGGGTAACATGGGATGCTGAATTTCGAGACTGAAGGTGTTTGTTAATGAAAGTCAAGGGCAAAATAACACACTCTGAAACTGGGTTGTGTCATCAGGTTGGTGTGAGTATATCCAGGGAGAAGAGTAGAGAGTTCCTGTGGTTTTGGGAAAGCAGGGGAGAGAGAGATGCACTGATTTGTGGCTTCCTCACTTCTGTATCTGACCAGTACATAATGATGTGCAGGACGTCCTTGGCTCAGGTGTCTATTCCTGTGTGTTACATATTGATGTAGCTTGTTATACTCCTGCATTCAGGACAGTCTCTTCCCTCCTTTTGTGCCGTGCCAAGCACAGCAGGGACTCTGCTCAGCTGGTCCATCACTCCTGTGAAAAACTCCAGGGTGAATAATAACCCTGGAAGTGGCAGAGGGGTCACCTGAAGGACAGATGATGCTGTTGCTGACCGGCTGTGCTGTCATGCCATGGTCCTCATCGACAGCTCTAATCCCAAGCTGTGCTCTGAGGCAGATCTGCTGACTCCAGGAGCTCAAACACATCGATACCATCGAATTCTCCTTCCCTTTGCATATCTTAAGGAGGGCAGAGTGAGTTGCAGCCTGACAGCTGTGCAATCTGCAGAAGGCCACGGGGCTGCACAGGCTTCCCCCAGGACATCATTTGGCCTGCACTGCATTTATTGTGCTGGTGTGGTGTGCAGCAGGCTCAGCAGTGACCTTCAGAAGCTGTTAAGGCTTTGTGGGCCTGAGGGCTGGGGGAATGAGTACAGGAGACAAGGATTTCAGGCTTGGAGTCCTTTTTAGGGTGGGAGCCTGTGGTTAAAGCAAGAAGGCTGCAAGTCTGGGTTTAGGTCAGTGGGAGATAGCTGAGCAAAGGGCTGTTCTTGGCAGGGAGCTGGAGCAGAGGAGATGCTGGGAAGAGCCTGTGATTTCCATGGAACAGAGTGGGGAAACCACCTGTTTCAAAGGAGTCCTTAACAAGTCATTGCCACTAGATGTCTGAATAACCAGGTTGGGGCTGGAGTCTGAGAATATTTGCAGGAAATTCTCTTCAAACATCACCTGAGGCTTCCTGGCTCAGCAGCCAAGAAAAGAAGGGTGGGAGGTTGTCACAGGCCCCTTCCTATGAGGATGTGGCATCATCCCTGTGAACGTGGGTCTGATGCTTCCTGTGCACCACGTGGGCTGGTGAGGCCTTTGTCAGCTCACAAGTGCAGGTAAGAAGGCCAAGGGAGAGCAGTTAGTTCTGCAAGGAGGGTTTGTGCTGCCTGTAGCTCCTGCCTGCAGTCCTGCTGAGGAGCACTGGGCAGTGAAGGGCTGGAATTCCTGCTTCTTGCTGCTCCTCTTCTCAGAAGATGCTGCAGACTCTTGTCAGCTTCTTTAACATCTCAGAACATGAACTTTGGGAGGTCACAGGTCTGTCCCGTCTCCAGCCATGGCAGGTAGGAATGTCCTTCAGCTCTCTTGAATTTATTTAGCTCTTGGTTGAAACCAGGTGTGTTTTCAGCCTCTGTCCTGTCACCAGGCATTTCAAAGCTTCCCTCTGTGTGATGAACCACTTCCTTTTGGTAACTGCACCAACTGCCAGTTTATTTACTGTAGTGAGCTCCTGCTTGGGGAATTGTTGTTTGCATGTTTGCCAATTCCATGCTGGTAAAATCCTGTAAATCCCTCCCATGTTTTCTGTCAGAGGCCTCTTTTCCAGACTGAAATGTCCTGATTAATTCAGTAGTCCCTACAGAGATGCCCCATGTCTTTGACCATCTTCTTTGACTATCCTTTTGTCCTCTTGGTGGTAACTTTTGGTAATGGTGCATGTCTCTTTTCTTTTCCTCTTGAATTCTCTTGAATGAAGCTTGGCAGAACCTTTGGGTTTCTGAGGGCCTGTCCCTTTGCTGCAGTTCTCTGCATTGTGTAGCCCTGGAAAAGAGAAACCAGGAGTTTTGATGTTCCATGTGATAACAAGCCACAGACTTTTCTTTCTTTTTCTGAAAAGCGGAAGTTTATGTGCCTAATCTAAAAACTCTATCAGAAAAGCCTTGAATAAACCTGATAACATTCCAGGGCTCTGAATCACTAGAACAATACAGTGTTCAACAAGGAGCCCTGGCAGAGGTGGTGTGGCTTTGTGCTGAAGGTGTCAGCCAGGATATGGGCTGTATCTCTGTGAAACTAAATGGCTGCTGGTGTCCAGTGCACCTTCTAAAGGGGCACAAGGAATGCTCTGGGTGTTAAACCTTCTCCCCTCCCATTGTTGGTTAATGATATCAAAAGAGAGAATCAGTCTTATTTAGATAAATATAAATCAGTGTCATCAAGCAGGTGCTGGTTCTGCAAGGGCAAGACATGACCCTCCATCCACCCCTGCTTGGCAGAAGTGATATTTGCTTTATTACTGCTGTGGCTTCCAAAAAGCAGCACTGGGGTGTGATGTGAGCTGAATGTTAAGGCACAGGGTTACAGCCTCAGGCCTGCAGTGGAGCTCTGCACCCTGACCTGCCTGGGGCTGGGGCAAGGCTGTGGTTTTCTCTATCTGCCCTGACTCATGTCTGTGGCTTTTGTGCTGCCCTGAGGTGAGTCAGGGCTCCCACAGGGGTGATTGAGGCCCTGCCCTGTGGGCAGCCTGGGAAACCTGGGCCTGCCTTCAGCTCTCCTGCTCAGTGCTGAATCAGAGCTCCCAGGATCATCCAGTGCAGTTTTCCTAGGCTTATCTTCCAGGCCTTCAAGCTCCACTGCTGTTTCTGCCTCTGTGCTTTTCTTCCTTCCTTTCTTCTGCCTTCCCCAGTGTTTCCTTCCTGCCTTTGAAACCAGAGAACCCCCAGAGTCACCCAGGCCTGGCTGGGCCCTTTTGGTGTCTCCTGTTCAGCCAAAGGACCGAATCTTCAGGTCAGTTTTCTCCCAAAGCAGCCTCTGTGTGTCAGCAAATGCACCATCATCTCACTGCACACATTTGCCCAGACACTGGTGATAAAACACCAGCTCCCTGAAGCCTCCCCTGACCTGCCAGGACCTGCTCACACAGCCCTGAATCCAAGCTGTGGAGTCCTCCTGGACAAGGAAACGTGGATGACATGAGGAGGAGGAGGAGAGTGAGAGAAACACAGCCAGAAACTGGAGGTTGATTTCAAATCTCTCACTGCTCAGGTGTCCCAGCCCCTGCTCACTGGTCAAGGCTGGAGGCTTTTTATTCTTTGCTTCCCTTCATATATATTTTACATGTGTGTGTATACATATATTTATGGTTTTTTCTCATTCTGGTTTTTACATTTATGTGAAGTTGCACGCAGCCAGCTCCCCAGCCCACAGACAACCCACTGGAACAATTTCAGCTGTAGTTTAGCAAGATAGTAAATTAAGAGTAATTTTTAATCTGGCTGGGAGAAGAACAACCACATTGGGTGTTTCTCCTCTTGGTTTCAGTGTTATTTTTGGCCAGGCAATCCTTAGAGGGTGTAAATGCACCAGACATGGATCCCTCTGCAAGAGGGGTCAGCTCTTCCTGGACAGCACTGGAACACTGCATCTATTTATTTGTATTTTACTCTTTTTTTCAGGACAGTGGCTGGAATAATACAGCCAGTGTGGAAAGGGCTTGTAAAATGCTGAGTTGTGTGTTGGAATTTTGCTGTGACCAGGAAAATCTCTTGTGAGGAGAAACCCCATGTAGGGGGAACCTCCCTGGGGTGAGGGAAGGTTTGGAGACCTCCCCCACATCCCTGCTGGGATCAGCCACACCAGGGAAGTGCTGGGCTGTAAATGGGCAACTGGGAGGAGAATCCAGCTCTTGCCATCACCCCAGGGGACTTTTCCCTTTAATGCAGCCACTGCAAGTGGGAGCAGAGGCTGTGTGGGACAATGCTGTGCTGGAGGAGCTGGAACAGGCTGCCTTTGTGGCACCATCACAAAGCCACCAGTATGTGCTGCAGTGCCCCTGCTTGCTAAGCCTGTAATATCAGCCCAGGTCCTGTTCTCCTCCCTTCCCCGCCGGGAGCTGGTTTGTATTGGGTAGAATAAGCCACTGTTTGTGTGTTAATTGCTTTTCTGCTCACAGTTCTCCTTGGATCACGTGGGGGATTAGAGGAGAAGGGCTGGAGTGGGGTGAAACCCATCAGGTGGCCTGTGAGATCCTCCACAGTGTGTGATTAGAGGGCTACAATGCTCCATGTCTCCTCTTGCTCTCCACAACTCCCTCACAGGAGCTCAGAGGGGAGGTGGAGGTCAGTCCTCCTCCCAGGCAACAATGACAGGACCTCCAGTTGCACCAGGGGAGGTTTAGCTTGGATATTTGGAAAGATTTCTTCATGGAAAGGTTGTGAGGAGTTGGAACATGTGGAGTCACTGAAAGTGTTCAAAAAACGTGTGGATGTGGCATTTGAGGACGTGGTTTGGTGGTGAACATGATGGTGGTGCTGGGTTGATGGCTGGACTTGGTGATCTTAGAGGTCTTTTCCAACCATGACAATTCCATGATTCTTCTCTTGGTGGTTCTCCTTTTTTTCCTCCTTAAACAACAAAGCCCACCCACTCCCTGTTGGGCTGTGGCTGCAGCTCTAGCCACTCTTTCCCAGGGTGTTCCTTGGGTTCCTTCCTGAACTGCTCCTGGCAGGGTATCTGAGCAGATTCCCTGACTGTGTTTTTCATGCTGTCTCTGCTACAGGGACAAAGGTTCCAGACCAGTTTTCCTCCTGCTCCTCAGTTTTGTGCCCCCATCCACAAAAGGATGACACTCCAACCTGTGTCCTGGTCAGGCAAACAAATCTGAATTTAAATTGCATCCAGGTTTGCCAAAAGGATGTTCCAAATGACTGATAGATCCATATGGAAGCTGGACAGAGCCAAGGAGTTGACCTGCAGTGGATGATTCCTTGTGGTCATCCTGGCCTTGTGGGTTCTGGCCTGATGATTCCTTTGTATTGCTCTGCTCCATGTTTTTCCATGGAGCACCCCAGGTACTGTGGCAGTGATGTGGGAGGGTTCAGGAGGTGCTTCCACCCCTGAGGAGTGTGGCTGTGCAGCTTCCAGATGATTTAAAGGCCTTGGCCATTTGTGCCCGTTAAAAGATTCTGTTCTAAGAGTGGAGTTTGTAACCCTGGGGACCAGCCAGGTTTTGGGTTGATTTAAGAACTTTAAGGGCATGTAATCGGTTCCAGGAAGACCTGAGAGCCCCTTCCAGCCTAAAGGGGCTCCAGGAGAGCTGGAGAGGGACTGGGGACAAGGGATGGAGGGACAGGACACAGGGAATGGCTTCCCAGTGCCAGAGGGCAGGGCTGGGTGGGATATTGGGAAGGGATTGTTGGGTGGGAGAGTGGGGAGGGGCTGGGCTGGAATTGCCAGAGAAGCTGTGGCTGCCCCTGGATCCAGCCCTGGCAGTGTCCAAGGTTTGGATTCCCTGGGCAAGTGGGAGGTGTCCCTGCCCATGGCAGGGTGAGTTTTAAGGTCCCTTCCAAACCATTCCATGAACTTGTGGCCTCATTTATCCAAGAGCAGGCAGTGGCAGCCCTCGCTGTTGGGACTGATTTATCTGTGTCTGAACTTGGACACCTGGAAAGGGAATATTGTTGAGATGAGAGTGCTGCAAGGGGCAAAGCCTGAGAACAGATGAAAACTTGTTTGTGACAGGAAAATATTGCAGTAATTATTTACTGTACTAAAGCTGTTTCAGAGTAGCTGAAAAGGTATTAAAGAGACTCTCCAGGAGGTTTGCATTATTATGGTGATGATTGGGGAGTGGGGAATCAATGTGCCAGTGGCACTAATCTGCTTTTGTGGGTAAAATCTAGAGACAGCTGGATGTGAACTCTGTCTAGATCACCTCAGACTTGATACAAACTTGACCAGGGACTCTTCAGTGTGGATCCAAGTGAATTAGCTCAGTGAAGGTTCTTCTACTCTGAAGGTTCAGGGGGAGGCCCTTGGGAACAGCTGTGGGAAGCACAAGTGAAATCCTCCTTTGCTTCTGCGTGAGCGAGGAAGTTTCCAGTGCAGCTCCCTCACAGAAGGCCCTGAGGATAAGGAAAGGGTTGACTCTGTGGAATTGTTCAGTCATCGCTCAGCAGGATAATTTGCTTCTCATTAGGAAGAAAATACAGCTGAAGGTTGGTGTTTGAGGTTCTGAAGTCCTCTTGAAAAGGCAAAGCTCTTCCTCAGAGCAGGATGCTGGAGACTCCTTACACTGGCATTGATGTAACAGCTGGTGTTGTTTAAACAACTCTTTTCTCCCTCCTTCACACTCCTTGCAAATCAAAGGCAGAGTGGGATTCAATGTTGTTATTTGTTCAGAATTAATAACAGGGTTATTCAGCTTTTCGCTGCGGGAGATGTTTTGCTCACGTGCTTCCTGTGCTCGGACCTGCTGCTCTCTGGTGCTGAGGACTGCAGGGCACTGGTTTCTCCTCTTCCCACCTCCAAAGTGACTCAGGAGCTAAAAGCAAGCCAAGCTTTGTGCCTCCCACAGGCAGCAGGAAGGCTGATGGGGAAGTCTTGGGCATCTTGCTGTGAGGGTGATGCTTAAAACTTTAAAAGAGGAATTCTTGGTCCAGAGCAGTGAGCAAAGGTGCAGCTTTTACCTCACTGGGAAGGCTCGTGGGCAGAACAGGTTTAATTTCTGCCTCTACTAGCAGCCTTCAGCCTTCACCTGCATTGGATGGGACCACAGAAAGACCTGTCAGAGGCTTGGAATTCAGGAATATCCTGAGCTGGAAGGGACCCATGAGTATCATCAGTCCATCTCTTGTCCCTGCACAGACACCCCAACAACCCCACCCTGTCCAAACACTCCTGGAGCTCTGGCAGCCTTTGGGCTGTGCCCACTGCCCTGGGGAAGTGGGACTTGAATCTTTGTTAGCAAACTGTGAAGACCCAAATTATTGATTTGTGTATTTACACTGTAGAAAGGAGAGGGGGGAAGATTTTTGGAAGCTGGTACCAAGTTGTGCTGGATCAGGAATGAGATAGAATGGATCTTACAGAACCTGAGCCACAGCCTGTGAGGAGGTTTCTGTGATTTTAGAGGAGAGATTTAAATTAGGAGGGGTGGGAGGGGATTGCATTGCTGCACTGAAACTGCCCCTGAGGAAAGGAGGGTGCACTTCTTCCCTCTTCCACCTTCTGGGTGGGACTGCCTGGATCCTCTGCCTCATCCTGCCCATCCAGCTGCTGCCTTTCCCCCTGGACACATTCAGAGTCCTTTTAATCGTGTCTGGAGCACTCAGGGTGAGGCATCACAGAGCTGATGCCTCTGAGCAGGGAGGGGAGCCTTGGTCAGGGCTCCAGGGAGCTCATTTACACAGATCCTCTCGGGTGCACCAGCCAAGTGTGTCTTTGTTTCCGTGTGTTTTTGCCTCTGAGGTGGAATCCTAAGAGCAAGGCCAAGTGTCAGGCTGCTGCTGAGCTGCACGGCTCACCCTTGTGGAGCTTTAGCCTGGAAAGGAGGGAGAACTGACAAAATACTTGAGCTGAATTGGATTTTTTTAGCCTTTCTGGTCAATGTTGGGGTTTGTTGTTCTCTCTCAGCATAATTGTGGATTCTTTCCACCTTTAATCTTTAGACCAAAGCACATTTTCATAATTAGTTTATCAGCGATACCAGCAGAAGATTAGAAAGGTGTGTGGGAAAACAGTGATCTCACCCTTGCTAGCTCTGATAGGCATTAATGCCTGAGGTTGGGTTTTACTTCAGTGCAGTCAAAAATTGTAAATATTTGAAGAAGTAAAGTGTGTTACAGCTGCATTTTTTCAAGCCATGATTAGAAAGAGAAAAACCAATTGAGACAGAAATTGGCTACTTGCTGTTGAGCTGAGCTTTGCCTAATGGCCAGAATTAAAACTTTCACATGTCTGCCTCCAACACTGTTGAGTCTCTCCAGAAACTTCTCAGAATGGGGCACAGCCTGGATGGGAAAGCTTTTAAACAGCCTGTTGGAAATCCCAAACCAGCAGGGGGTTCATGGGAATATCGACAGGAGAGAAAACAACCCCATCTTCTGCCCCCACAGCATGGTTTGTTTTCGGGGAGCTTTTCCCTGGTGTGGACAAGGTGGCTGCAGAGTGGCAGGGGAAGTGAGTGCTGAAACCCGATGCCACCGCTGGGTCTCCTGAAGCTTTTTCTTGCTCAAAAGAAGGCCCCTTTTTTTTTTTTTTTCTCTTTCCTTTCTGTTCATTTTATTCAGAGTAAGTGTTCCCATTAGACGGTGCATGTGAAAGGCTCCTGGCTCCTGTCTGAGCTGGATAATAAGAGCTGGAATAAGCCAAGAGCAGCATAATTTATTACATGTGAAGTGATTCTCTTCAGAGCACTAATGAGCGCTGACCCAAGCACAGGTAAATTGTCTGTAGGTTTTTCCCCCCCTTTCCTCTGAAACCTCTGATCATTTCCCTCCCCAGGCAACCCGTCTTTCACCACCATTAGCCTTGTCTCAGTTTTTGTCTACATTCCAAAGTTGAACCACTTCATCCACAATTGATGTGTGCTCCTGTCGGGTGGAGAGCTGGTATAAAAGCATTTCTGATAGAATGGCTCATTCCTGCGTTGGAGAGGGATAATGGACATGGGGCAGAGCTTTAGAGTTAGAAAGCTCTCTAAATTTAGAGTGTGGTTGTGCATTGTAGCTGGACTGATCTCGTGTCGAGCTGGTGCTGCAGGGAGAGGTTTTGCTCCCAACCTTGTGCTCCCACTGATCTTTTTGTGCTGGTACACCTCTGGTTCCTTCTGTCTCACTTTCCTTCCACCTTATCTCCCTGATCCAGCTTGCTGTGGATCCAGGCTTGGAAGCTGGGGAGAGATCTCTCTTTTCAACAACAACAGGCCATTAAACCAGCAGAGCAACAGTGCAGAACAACATCCTAACTGAAGCCTCTCATGCCAGGAGTGTGTCAGTCACTGCAAGGTGTTTGCAGTGCTCCTGTTTTCTCCTCTGTGGCAATCACTGTGAAAGCAGAGCCTTCCCACTGCTTGGGAAAAAGTGACTCCTCCTGGAAGCAGCTGCTTTTGCTGACAGCCCCCAGAAGAAGTGCAGAGAGTTGTGGGCAGGTCGTTGGCACGACACGTGCTCTGTGGTGTTTTGTGTGTTCCAGCCAGCTTGGAAAATAGTTTAAACCCAAAGATTTTGCAGGGGTTTTTTGCCGGATGTTGTTGATGGGTTAATGGGGCTCATTCCTGGAAGCATTCCTTCCCCAGGGATCAGTGAAGGGTGATCTGGAATAGTCTGCTGCTTCTCTGGAGGATTTGCTGGACATGGGAGCTGCAAAAAGGGCCCTTCAGGAATCCCTGAGAGCTGCAGGGTGATAACAGAGGTGAGGGGCAGCAAAAGGGCTACTGAAAATGTGAAATAAAAATCATACTGTGGTGGTGGAAAACCCCCAATCTCTAACTTCAAGGACAGTGTTGAACCCCAAAAGAAAATGATATTATAAAGCCACAAATAAGCAGTGACAGAGTTAAAAGTTGGCTTTTGGTCACAAATTGTGCAGTTTCCAAACAGTAGTTTGGGTGTTAAAAGGGGGAATTAGTTCAACAGCTGTTGGGCTTTTCTAAAACATTCCAGAGAGGTCTTTGAGTTGGTGCCTGCAGCAGGTTGTACTTTCTGTAGGAGGTTTGGGGCTCGTGTGTACTCACTGTCAAGATTCAAGGCTGAGTAATCCTTGTTTTGTGTGATATGTGTGTGTGGTGTTTGCCTCCCCCGAGAGCAGGAGGGGCTGAGCACACGGGGGGGATTGATCTGGGGAAGGTCACGACAAGAGTTCCAAGGTGGCCTTTATCCAAAATGCTTCACCTGCAAGGGGATGGGGGCAAAACTTCGCTGCTTGGTGCTCAGCTGGGGCTTTCTCTTGCAAAACGCTTTCAATGAGGATTTAAATGCCGTTTCCAGATGTCACTGTGATAGTGTTCTTAATGCTGTGCTCTGAGGGGAGCAGCCTTTGCTGAAAGGAACCTTGGGCGAAGTTGAAAGCAAACAAACAAACCAAACCAGTGAAATGGGAAGTGATAAAAGAGCTGGCAGTGACACAACTATGGATTTGTGTGGGAAGGCCAAAAACGCCCTCCCTCTCTTATCGTAAAGCATCGAATAACAAAGCCTGGCCCCTGCCCCTTGCCTGGAGGCAGAAGGAGAGCCCCTGCTAGTGCTGCTCCTCCTGCAGCCTGGAGTGCTGAGCCTCAAACCTCTCCCTGGAGTTCAGGACACATGGCAAAGGGGCAGGAGAAGTCCAGGACCAGGCCAAAACCGGGATAGTTTGTGGGAAGGAGCCCAGCACAGCTGCCTCAGATGACTTGAACTCTGTGTTAAAGCACAGCAGCAGTTCTCACCTGGAACTGCCCTCATTCCAAGCTCCTCACCGAGATGAAGTGGGCTGCAAATACACCCATTTCTGTGGGAGCTGCTCTGAATGCAGAGCACCTTGAGTGACATCTCAATATCTGCCTCGCTCTGTGCAGTCTTAATATAACCAGAAGGCAAGGGCACAGGTGGAATTAGGAGCCAAAATGCTCTGACTTTATTGCTAAAAACTAACATGTGCTGTTGAGAGGCCTTATTTTAACCCCTGCACTGCCATGAGCCCCAGTGAGCAGGTGGGAGAAGCAGCTCTGAGCTGGATGGCAAAGAACCATGGAACGTCCTGAGCTGGAAGAGACCCACAAGGATCATCCAGCCCAACCCCTGGCCCTGCACAGGCACCCCAACAATCCCACCCTGTCCCTCAGAGGATCATCCAAACACTCCTGGGAGCTCTGGCAGGTCTGGGAAGTGCCCATTCCATGGGGAACTTGTTCAGTACCCACCACCCTCTGGGGGAAGGACCTTTCCCTGGTACCCCTACATGGGAAGGACCTTTCCCTGGTCCCTCTGCCTGGGAAGAACCCTTTCCCTGATAGATCTCTGCCCGGGAAGGGCCCTTTCCCTGGTCCCTCTGCCCGGGAAGGACCCTTTCCCTGGTATCTCTGCCTGGGAAGGGCAGGAGCTGGATTTTGCACGTGGGGCTGGGTGGAGTGAGCATTTTGGGCTCCCTGTGGAAAGGGTCAGAGAGGGGGTAACTGAATGCAGCAGGAAACACCTGCTGGCTCTACCCCAAATGTTTCTGCTGGCTCCTGGCTGTGCCAGGTTACAACAGCACGTGTAATATTAGAATTGCACAACCCTGGTGAGGTTTCAGGTTGTCCCTGGTCCTTTGGAGCTGCCTCTGCCTTGGATTAGCAGAGAGATGGTGCCCCTGTGTGGGGCAGTGACAAAGCTGAGTTACCAGGGATGCTGTGGCATAAAGTAGCCTGGTTTTTGCAAGCCATACCTTCCATCTCCTGTGGAAAGCTGCTGTGACCCTGCAGGCTCTCAGCTGAGGCACTGGATTAGTGCAGGACAAGCTTTCCATGCTCAGCTTTTGGTCTGAACACTGCCTTGCAGCCCTGGACAGTCTCCTTGGCTTGCTGAGCACAGATGGCGGTGAAGCCTTTGCTGTGCCTTGCAAGTTACACCAAACATAAATGGAATATAAGTTATATATCTATAAAAAGCATCATTAGATCTCTTTCTAACGGAAATAGATACTAAATCAGCTGCCTGAGGGTTTGGGGTTTTTTTTAAACAGGGAAAAATTCCAAATATGCTTGTTTTGATGGGAAGATCACAAGCCCTGGCCACCACTGTGTATTTTGGTGCTGTGGTTTACATGTGTGTTTATTATGCATGTTCTTCCTGACCTTGCAGCTGTTCTCAGCTCCTCTTTGTAGATCCAACAGACTGACCCTTCCCCTCTTCAATACAAGTTGTCCCATGTCCATTTAGCAAATAATGGGGTGGCTTTCTTTAGAGGATAAGCTCTTTTTCACAGGACACAGCCTCACTCCTGCCCTGCCAGTGTAGGTGCCTCAGATATTTCCAGACTCCCAAGATGGTGAAGGGTTTGGAGGGGCAGTAAAAGGAGTGACTGAGGTCATTGGTGCGTTCACTGGAGAAGAGGAGACTGAAGGGAGACTCCTTGGGGTCTTCAACATCCCCCTGGGGGGCAGTTCCGATCTCTGCTCTGTGGGAGCAGGGACAGGACCCTGGGAATGGCTGGAGATGTGTCAGGGAGAGGTTTGGGAGGGATCTCAGGGAAAGATTTGGGGTGGATCTCAGGGAAAGGTCCTTCCCCCAGAGGGTGGTGGGCACTGAACAGGCTCCCCATGGAATGGGCACTTCCCAAACCTGCCAGAGCTCCAGGGGGGTTTGGATGATCCTCTCAGGGACAAGGTGGGATTGTTGGGGTGTCTGGGCAGGGCCCGGGCTTGGACTTGGATGACCCTTGTGGGTTTCTTCCAGCTCAAGATATAATATAATTCTAAGCCTAGCCAGTATGAAAAGACTGAGTCAGCTTGGAAGAGGAAATCCAAAGGAAGAGCAGTTGAACTGGGTTTTTGTTACAACCCATCGAGGGATGGTGTTGCTTTAAAGTTGTTTGTAGTGCCCATATTCATCTCTAACGACCCTCATGGCCAGAGCTGGTTTGATTTTGTGCAGTCAAGATTTCTGTCAGGGCAATGGTCAGAGGGGAAGGAGAAGGGTCATCTCCATCCTGGCTCTGCGTTCCAGAAGCTGCTGGACTGGGAATGCTGATTGGTGTTTTTAATGGGGTATCCATAGGGCACTTCCCAGGCAGAAACAGGACATTCCTTATGTTAAAAGTGCCTGAGATGTTCATCCCCCTCTCAGCAGAACACAGTTAAATACTCCTTGATCTGCCAAAAGGGGCTGTGTGGGTTTAATTAACGTTTGCAAAGTGCTTGTGGATCACATCTTTCATCTGAGGCTCTGAAGGCAAAATATATGCTTGGCATCACAATTATTCCTCCAGCTGTCGCGGGCTGGGCCAAAAAACTGCTCTCCTGTCATCAAGGGATTGTTGGTGCCTCGTGACTTGTTTGGATTTTCATGCTCTCTCCCCCTGCTCCTGCTCCTCACACACTGCTCTACAGATTGGGGGAGAGGATAAACCTGTTCTTTCCACCACTAAATATTTGTGTCCCATGTTATGTTCTTCTTGTGCCCCTTTTTTCAATCTTTGCCCTTGGGGTAGAGGGAACTGTCTTGTTTTGTGTGTGTACTTTTGATCTTGTTTTCTTGGGTATCTTTTTTAAAATATCCCCCTAATTTATAAAATCCCAGCCACGCTGGCCCGTGCAGTGCCATTTTTTATTGTAAAGTGGATGTGAAACACGAGCTGAATTCCTCCTGTTCCCCTGAGTTCCTACTCGCAGCATTTTGGGAATGAAGACCTCCAGCTTTGTTCTCCTTTTATTGCTGACAGTGCTTTCTGACAGCCTTTTAAAAACCAATATTTTCAAATTTAGTTTTAAAGGAAGGCTTGTACATGTGTAGTCTCCCCAACAGTAATATTGCACCTGATAATTTCTAAATTAAATAGTTGTGGGTTCTACCCACGTTGGGGGAGCAGAAGGACATTGGGCCCCCCCAACCCAGGTAACTGTGGCTAGAACTGTCATTCTGCTGAGGGTTCATTAATCTTGCCTTAAAAAGCAGATTTAAAATCTAATTCATTTTTTTTTCGACTCGAAGAAAGCACAAGCCATCATTTGAAGTCTTTGGAACCTCTAAGCTCATAATTATCTGTGGGAGTGAGGACTACAAAGAAGTTCCTTCAAGAGCAGCCACGCTCGGCCGCTTTCATCAACCTGTGTGTTAGAGCTGGCTCTGTTTGCCTTAGCACTTAAACCTTGCTCCTGTTTGCCCTTCTCATGGAAGGAATAATGCTGGGGGAGAAGGAGCTGGGAAGGGAACTCCTTCTCAGTGACACTCTCTTGTTGTTGGCAAAGGTTTTAGGGCCAGGAAAGTCAAATGCAGCATGGTAACTCCTTCCCTCCCTTCAAATTCCAGGTCATAAATCACAGAGTACGTGGTAAAATGTGGTTATTCCCTGCCTGGTGCTCTGGGCTCTGGGGGCTCGATGCTCCAAATTGAAATTAATCTGCCTGGTTCCCACCCAGGGTGGGGGGAGTGGTGTGATTTCACTGAGATTTGTGTCTCTGCTTGTCAGTGTGAGCTTCACTGGGGGACTATGTCTGACTCCCACGTCAAATGCAGCACGTTTCTGCTTCCCAGGAGAGAATCCTGAACTCTGCCAAGTGTGTCATCCATCGATGGGTTTTAAAATAATAAATCTGAACGTGCTGCCTTCGCTTCCCTCCTTGCAGGAGCTGGGATGTGATCCACCACTGCCTCCCTGTGCTTTGGGCCTCAGGGGAAGGGGAGATCTTGGAGTGAGTGATGCCTGAACCCACAACTTTGATTAAAAAACCCTCTGAACACCCTAATAATCATTTGCTCTTCGTGCACTGATGGGATCTGAGCTGTGTCCTTCAGGGAAGGGGTGTTCCAAGAGGGAAGCATCCCCAGTGCTGCTCTGGGCTGAGGGAGGCTTTCTGGTTGCCTTTATGGCTAAAGAGCTCTTGGTGTTTTCTTGAGGAGTGTCAGGAAATGTTGCCTGGTGTTTGGGAATCAGTTTTGCTTTGCTCTGTTTTGGAAGGATGGGTTTTTCCATCTCCCTTTCCCACCTGATGATCGTGTGCTCCACTTGTGGCAGCACACGTGTCTCTTGTGGTTTGTGGGGGAATCCCAGAATGGTTTGGGGTGGAAGGAGCCTTAAGGATCATCTCATCCCACCCCTTCCATGGGCAGAGACACCACCTGCTATCCCAGGTT
Source organism: Campylorhamphus procurvoides (assembly GCA_013396655.1). Taxonomy (NCBI): domain Eukaryota; kingdom Metazoa; phylum Chordata; class Aves; order Passeriformes; family Dendrocolaptidae; genus Campylorhamphus; species Campylorhamphus procurvoides. Next base: position 88,945 of record WBMV01000652.1, read on the forward strand.
GCTCCAACCTGGCCTTTGACAGTTCCAGGGATGGGACAGGCACAGCTTCTCTGAGGAGAGCCTTGGAAGGGAAAAGGAGACAAATACAGAAACTGTGTTCAGAATGTGTTTCTGTGGTCCTGAGCTCTGGTCCTGTGCAGTTCTGGGGTGTAACAATCCTCCCAGTTATGGATGGGTGGAGTGAGAGGAGGAACAAGGGGGCTTTGGGGCTGTTCCCCTGGATTGGGAGCCAAACTGCTGCTCCACTGTGTGCCATCTCATGGCTTCACTGCTGAAACATGGGGCTCCTACTCCTGCTCTTAAAGGACTTTGGGATGTTCCAGGAGCTCCTCATCACTTGGAGAAAGCCCAAAATTCCACCTCTGAAACTGTACTTCTGTCATTTGAAGCACAGCCTGGGGTGTCATTGGCAGATATTTCCTCTCTCTGCAAATACAGGGAGCCATCGTCGTGTGTTCCTGTTTTAGCTGCTCTGAGCTCTGGGTCTCCTCTCTTCCTACAGCAGAGGAGCTCAACAAGCAAGTTTGTCATTATTTCTTTTCTGATATATTCCTTAATTGCAGCACTTAAGGATTTTCCCCATCTGTCCCTCTTGTTTGCTTTATCCCATTGTAAACCTTTTTTTGGGATGGATTTAATTGGTGAGCAACATCTCAGGGACTTCAGCTGGAATTTAGTCACACCTTGCTCTAAAACTCGTGTGGAAATCCATTCCTCGTGTCACCCCCCTCCACTGCCTGCCTGTCCCAGTGGCCTTTCCCCTTTTCCCATCAAACTGGCTGTTCTGAAGCTGAGTTATTTCCTCCACTGCTGTGCTGTGTTTTCCCTAAACTGCTGAGATTGATTCCACTCATTCCCTCTAAGCAGCCTTTTGCGCTTAACACACTCAACACGCTCAAACGAGCTTGGAAAACAGATTTGTTATTCCTTAATATTTTCAAACTCCCTCGTCTCCCGTTTTTATTTCATTTGAGAAAGCTCCTCTTGAATTCTTCTGTTAGAGCTTTGTATCTCAGTGTTTAAATCTAGCTCTGGGCTCCAGTACACGTGTAATGGCCTTAAGCATCATATAATGCTTCCCATTCCCAGGATCTCTGAGCCCTGGACACTTATCCGTTCCCAGCTCTGGAATTGCAGCCGTCTGGGAGGTGGAAAGATGATGATCAACTGGGCTGAGGAATTGCTGGGAGCTTCATGGATCATCTGCATGTGGAAACACAGGCAAACTAATCACAGTTCAGCTTCTCGGGTCCAGTTGTTTGAAGCTGATGAAATTCAGTTCTTGCTCTGATTGAAATTCGCCTGAAGGTTTGTCTTAATTTACTTCCAGAGTCAAAATGAAGGTAATTTGAGTGAAGGTCACTTCTGCAAATAGAGGTTTCGTGTGGTTGGACTAATTGACTTGAATTAATACCCTCTTAGTTAAAACAGAGTCATTTGCACTGAGTGAAGTCAGAGCTGGGGGAGGAATTCTTGCTGCTGTCACAGGTTTCTGAATTACCTTTTATTGTATTTATCCCCCATTTCTGTGCCTTTGCCACGGGCACAGTGACCAGGCACTGGGGGTTTGTGTTGCTGGCCATGGGCTCACGTGTGTTGTACAAAACAAATCCACCCCATCAGCAAAAGATGCTTTTTGCCTTCCCTGTGTAATAAAATACCTGGGGTCGGGCAGAGCAGCATTCATTGGAAATCTATTTCAAAGTATTATTTATTTCAAGTAATGTTTTTTCCAGGTAGGAAGTAAAAGCTTCGGGGATACTTTTAGGAAATCTCAATTTTTGTATTCTCACTGAAATCCACAATGAAAATGTTTTAAAGATGGTCCAAAGTGAAAAATGGCCTAAAACAATCCACTGGGCAGCTCATGGGTCTGTTTTCCCATGGAAAACGTTTCTTCCTCTTGGATCTGGTGAAGGCTGAAAAATCTTGCTTAGAACTTGGTTCTCAGATTTCAGGGCAAGTCTGCTTTAAACCTCTTGGACCTCCACACATCATTCATCCTCCCTGGGAAATGCTGTGGTGCTGATTTTCCTCGTAAAGTCAATAAACTGAGATAAAGAAGAAAAACAAGCTCTGGGGTCTTGGAGGGGAGGGCAGGGCCGGTGCTTTGGCAGGTACCTGGGAGAAATGAAATTTAAGGCAATTTCCTCCTCTCAAGCTTCTGTTCTTTCTGTCCATATCGACTTGTAAATCTTGCTCCTTGTGCAGTCCCTGCGAGGAGAGAAACACTTGCACTGAGCTGAACTGGAGCAGATGGTGCTGGGAAGTGTGAGCAGGAGAGAGGGACCTGCCAGGGCTCTCGAGCACCACAGATTAAATACAATTCCTCTCTGTGAAAGCCACTCTTCACGTCAGACCTGGTGTATTTTATCTGAAGGAGTCATCCTTTCCACTGAGTTATGGTACTGCATTTTAATTGTAATCAGCTCCCCAGCCTGAGTGTGGTGGCTGATTCACCACCTGGCACCTCACCTGCCTGGTGTTACCTTGGGCTGGCATCAGGAATCTTGGTCTGGGCATTGGTGTCAGCCTGTGAGCAAGGACAGGGGGTCTGGGAGGGGCTTTTATGGACTGGTTCCCTTCTTGCCAGGCAGGGACACAAGGCAGGAACCAACATCTCCCTCTGGGTGCCAGTCCCTGACTGCAGGAGCTGCAGGAACAGGAGGGTGTTGCCTCCTTTCATACTAATCTAGAACTTAAAAATCTGTGCTCTCCTGGACCTGCTGTTTTCCTGTGCTTTCACACTTTGCTCCAGGGCAGGAGGGCCTGGGCATGGTGTTGGCAGGACTTCCTGAGGGGTTTTATCCTGTCTGTGTAGGTGGAAGGCTGAGAACTGTGGATAGTCATAAAATCATGGAATGGTTTGGATGGGAAGGGTCCTTAAACTCATCCTATTCTAACCCCTGCCATGGGCAGGGTCACCTCCCACTCTCCCAGGTTGCTCCAAGCCCATCCAACCTGGCCTTGGACACTTCCAGGGATCCAGGGGCAGCCACAGCTTCTCTGCCCAAGCTGTGCCAGGGCCTCACCTTCTTTTTAGGGAAGAATTTTTCCTTGTATCCCTTCTAAATCTACCCTTTTCAGCCCAAAGCTGTTCCCCCTTTGCCCTCTCACTCTATGCCCTTGGAAAAAGTCCTTCTGCAGCCTTCCTGGTACCCTTTAGGTACTGGCACTGGATAAGGGCATGGACAATGTGTTGGTTTTGGAGTAGTCTGGGGAAGAAGAGAAACATTAGCTTCATTTTATTTTATTTTTAACATAGTTATTTTTTCTTTAAGGCAGGAGGTTTGTTGGCCTCACAGGTTGAGGGTTCTCCCTGGGCAAGAGGAGGTGTGTCATCATCTAGAAGGACCAAGAGCACTTGTCCCCTTGGAGCTGAGGTGTCTCCATGATGCTGGAAAATGCAGTGTAGAGACACCTTGAAGTGTCTCCAGAACTGCCCAAAGAGATTTCTCAGGTCTCTTGTATAAAGTTCATTTCAGCCATCGAGGGGGGCCTGTTGGCAGGGCCTTTGCAGTGGGAGCTCTTCCTTCTGCTCCTGGTGGGGTCAGAGTGTGACAGGACACAGAGCCCTGTCCAGTCCCATGGAGACCACCTGGGGCCACTAGAGAGGATGGGAGACAACTCCATGTTGTGTTTTGGGAAGCTGATGTGTTTCTGTTCAGTGTTCCATGTGCCAATGTGTATTTAACCACTCAGTGTTCCTTCTGTCACCTCTCTGTGTGGGACCTGAGGCTTCCAGGTGAGGGACGCTCTTCCACAACGTGCACAGGGACCATGTTCTAGGGACCATCTCTTAGTGCACAATAATATTGTCATTAGATTTGCTGGCAAGAATTGGTCTTCCCATGGCAGGATTGTCCCTGGTCCAGTTTTTCTCATCCAGCTTGACTATAAAAGTGTTGCTTTGTCTGTCTCTGCCAGAGATTTTTCCATGGTCCTCTTTGTAGCCTCCAAACTCTTTACTTTTGTAGTGTCCTTGCTTGTCACAACACAAGATCTTCCTCTCATTGGTGTCCTCCTGCCAGATTCCCTCTCCTGTCACTGTGTCCAGGCCTTAAATGTGAAATAAAGAGATGGGAAACCCCAACTGGTTCACCAAAGGGTTTTAACTCCAAGTTCTGCTCAGGAGGTGGTTCTGGGTGGCTGGAGAAGCAGCACTGATGGAATCCCATGGTCTGCACCATCCCATCCCTCAGCACGAGTGGGACAATGCTAAACCCACCCCAAACCAAAGAGGCAGACGCTGTGCATTTCTCTAATTAAATGTATATATTCCTAATCCATTAAATCCTTTACAAAATGCCATCCCACATGGTTTGAGGTCTTAGGGGAGGGAGAAGGAGGCTGCTCTCTCTTGGTGAGCAAAGTTAAAAAGACACTGGTTTCCTGATACTTTCCTAGCTGTGTTCCTTCATCCCATGGCTAAAACCACAAAAACTAGTTTGTTTGGGGTTTTTTTAGGAGGAATCTAAGACTGAAACCTCTTTGATAATCACATTTGAGGCACATTAAATATCTTGTGTTGGCAGAGCCAGACACACACCTAAAAATGTAATAAAATGGATATTTTACTCCAGTCTGCTGTTACCATGAAATTCCCCTTTCAGCTTCCTTCCCTGAACAAAATGTTACCTCTTCATGAATCCAGATCCATAAGAAATGCCAAACTTTCAACCTTCAAATGCACCTTTCTTGGATGGGCTTTGTCATTCTAAGGCTGTGGGACTCTCTGGGCTGTGACAGTGAGTGCAGATCAGTGGGTTTATTCTCTTCATTCTTGCTTCTGTGGTTCTTCTCTGCACAGTAGTAGAGATGTCTTAGATAGTGAAGTTAAACACCCCAGCCTTTTATCTGTGGGACGGTGTGTGTTGTCTGCTTGAGGTACTTGGAACTCCCAAGTAGTTCAGGGAAATTGCCAGGAAATTACCATTATTTGGGTCAGGTAAATGCCTTTGAGTTGCCTTTTGTTTGTATGTGTTTCTTGTCAGAGCCATCCTTCAGGCAAGGTTATGGCTGAAGGGACAAACTGCCCTGTATGTGATGGAATCATGGGATGGTTTGGGTGGGAAGGGAACTTAAAAATCATCNCCAGTAGCTCCAGGTCTTCCTTGTGTTGGGGGCCCACAGTAGTTCTTGTCCATCCCTTTAGAGCTGCCATGTGGGAAGGGGACTGCTTGGAACAGCTTGGCTTGGGGTGAGGGACCTGTGCACAGTTTCCAGTGAGGGTTTTGTGCAGGAGCTCAGCTTTTCTGTGGAGTTCACCCCGTTGGATCATCTGTGGACATGTCAGGATTTGCAGCAGAAGAAATGGTTGTGTGGAAGTCAAAGCACAAGGGTTAAACTTGCTCCTTGGGAATCACAGTTTCTTTGTGTGGATCAAGTCTGGATGAGGGTTTGTTGTCCCCAATTCCAGCAAAGGTGAAGTTCATGTGTGAGTTTGAATGTACATTAATCCAGTTCCCACCATCTTCAACAGTAATGTCAAGTTTCCCAGGTTATGTTTTCCTTCAGTGCAAAGGAAACAGCCTCAAGTTGCACCAGGGAAGGCTTAGGTTGGATATTGGGAAAACATTTTTCATGGAAAGGGTTGCAAAGGAGTCACCATCCCTGTAAGTGGTCAGAAAACGTGTGCACGTGGCACTTGGGGACATGGCTTAGTGGTGGAGCCGGTTGACAGATGGACTTGATGATCTTAGAGGTCTCTTCCAACCTTGACAATTCAGGGATTGCACAGAATCCAGCGGAGACTTCGGAGGAGTCGGTGAAGTGTGAAGTGTGTGGTACAAAATCAGAGCAGACAGAGCTGCCCGTGCCCTTCCAAAGGAGCATTTTAATTGAAGTTTAATTGAAGGCAGAAGTGCTCGGTGCTGACATCTTGGTGGCACCTTGGAGCTGCTCCATGCCAGGCTTCGGAAAAGTCTTCCAGCCCTGTCAGCTCCTGGGTGTTCACTGAGATGTGTGTGCCTTCTGGAGAGCTGCTTCCCCACCAGTGGGTCCTGGGGATGCCAAAGTAGTGTGGAAAAACTGCTCAAAGGCAGAATTTTATCTTTGAGCAGCAAAGATGTTGGTTGTAGACAACATTGGAGAGCTCCCGATTCACAAAGGACAAAGGAGCTGAAGTTCCAGTGGAAGGTTTAGGGGTTTTATACAGTTTTTTGGGTGGAAGTACAACATTTTTACATACATATTCATTAGGTCTAATCATCTAATTATAATATTCATAGTAGGCGGGATTTGGGCAGCACCTGGGACAGAGTCATCTTTTGGGGAAGTTTTTGATGGTCGTTCCTGTTTCTTCAGCCTCAGGGGGGTCATTTTCTCTCTTCCTCTTGAGCTTTTCACCTTTCTTTGTTTGTTTTGCCGACCCCATGTTGAGGCTTGCAAAGAAAACNGGACAAAGGAGCTGAAGTTCCAGTGGAAGGTTTAGGGGTTTTATACAGTTTTCTGGGTGGAAGTACAACATTTTTACATACATATTCATTAGGTCTAATCATCTAATTATAATATTCATAGTAGGCGGGATTTGGGCAGCACCTGGGACAGAGTCATCTTTTGGGGAAGTTTTTGATGGTCGTTCCTGTTTCTTCAGCCTCAGGGGGGTCATTTTCTCTCTTCCTCTTGAGCTTTTCACCTTTCTTTGTTTGTTTTGCCGACCCCATGTTGAGGCTTGCAAAGAAAACCTCCTGACTCATCCTGACTCATGACCTCTTTATCTCTCTGTGCTGTCTCTCCTGGAACAGAATGGGAGGATCACCTCTGGTCAGGTCTTTTTTAGTTAATCTTTAGGAACCTGGTTTCTTTCTCTTATTATATTTTGACATAAACATATTTCTTAGGGTAAGGTGCTGAGTCTCCTTGTAAATTCACTTTGTGAATCCTTGCTCTGTTTCACTGGGATGGGGCACAAGGTGAGTCTCCTTGTAAATTCACTTTGTAAATCCTTGCGCTGTTTCACTGGGAGGGGGCACAAGGACACTCTGGGGGCCAGGATTTCAGGATCCAGGGCTGAGTGATCCCCAGGAGCCCCCCCTGGGGCTGTGTCTGATCCATGCAGGGATGAAGAAAGCCTGAACAAATGGCTCATTTGCATGGTGGGTTCACATGTTTGCAGAGCCTGGTTTGGAGCTCTCGGCTTCGCTCCTGCCGAGCAGGTGTTTGGCAAGGAAAGAGCCATCACACCCTCAGCTGGGAGAGAGGAGGAATCTGCTGCCTGCCCGAGTGTTGATTCAGGGCTCGTGGCTGGGGTTCAGGAAACTTTTGTTTCAAGGAGTTCTCTCAAGTTCTTTCCTTGCAAGTGAAAATGAGAAGCCTGTTGGGCTCCCGGTCTCGTGCTTAGAAATGGTGCTGGGCAGCAGGATCTCTTTCTAGGGATTCCTGGCAAGAGTTAGTTGGGCATGTCCGAGGAGGGGCTGAGCCTTGGGTCATCTCAGCTGCCCTGCAAATCCATGGAATCATTAAGGTTGGAAAAGGCCTTTGAGATCCTGAAGTCCAACCATCAACCAGCACCACCACCGTGTTCACCTTGTCCTCAAGTGCCACAGTCACACGTTTTTCTGACACTTCCAGGGATGGAGACTCCACCCCCTCCCTGGGCATTCTGTTCCAATGCCTGTCCACCTTTTTGGGGAAGGAATTGTTCCTGATATCCAACCTCACCCTCCCCTGGCACCGCTTGAGGCTGTTTCCCTTTGTCCCTGTTCCCTGGGAGCAGAGCCCGACCCTGCCCTGGATCCATCAGGGCCTTGCAGAGCCAGAAGGTCCCCCCTGAGCCTCCTTTTCTCCAGGCTGAGCCCCCCCAGCTCCCTCAGCCCCTTCCCAGCCCCGTTCCCTTCCTTGCACACGCTCCAGCCTCTCATGGTCTCCTGTCTGAGGGTCCCAAAAGTGTCCCCAGGGCTGGAGGTGCCCCAGCAGTGCCAGCATAGGGGATGGTCACATCCCTGCTCCTGATGGCCATGTTCATAAATTAATTAAATTAATCAGTGTCTCCTTGGCTCCTCATTATTACGGAGTTATCATTAGGCTCTTTTGCTCCCAACAACAATGCTGTTTTCCCTGAATCCAGGTGCTGGCTCTGGCTGGAGCAGGTGGACAGGACTGTGGAGCTGTGGGATGTCACTGGCTGCGTGGGCAGGTTCTCTCCAGCAGTGCCACGTCCTTGTGTGTGGGTTGGTGTTTGGATTGGCAGGAGGGAATGACCCCTTTTTGAAACACTCCTGCAGATTTGCAAGCTTTCACCCTGAAAAAATGAATCCTGCCCGCCCTTTCCTCCTGGACTCATTGCAGAGGGGTTTTAACATGAGGGAGATCCTGCACAAAAGATGCTCTTGGGAAGGCAAAGGTGCCAATGGGATTTCCTAAACTCAGCCCTGCTCTGGCTCTGGTCTTGCATAACACAGTGGAATAAATAGCAATTATTTTTGTGAAAACTGGAGCAGGTTTGGAAGGTCCCACAGTTACCACTTTGTCTCAACAGTTCACAATGGATGTGGAGCCAGTTTTGGGCTGGGAGGTATATTATGAGTTTGTTTTAGCTCTCTTTTTGAGGACCTCAGGCCAGTTTGGAAAGAGCTACCCCTGCCCTGGAAAAGCAGCAGAAGATCCTGGGTGATAGAATATTTTCACTTCCAAACCAACCCCAAACTAGCTGACTAAAGGGTCAGCAATAAGCACCCTCTCCTCCTTTTATTCTTGTATTAACTGGTGAGGGTCCATCCCCCTTTTTTATTTTAATTTTTAAGCTTGATGTTTGAGTTCTTGTGTGTTCCTGGCATTTCTCACTCCCATGGTCAGATGTTCTCTCAGAGTCAGAGCCATGAAGTGATTCGAGCCAGACCAGCACAAGGCGATTAATTTTCCCTGTTTCCCAGGATCATCTTTGGGACAATCAAGATCTATGTCCTCAAATGTTAATTCCCTGGCTGTGTGGGGTTATGGGCCTGGCTCAGCATGGCCCTTCCCTTCCCTTCCC
>WBMV01000653.1:333-99965 GCA_013396655.1 Campylorhamphus procurvoides
GAGCGGGGCCGGGGCAGGCAGTGGCCGCCCGGCGGAGCGGGGAGCGCGACCCCCGGCGCGGTCCCGCCCTGCTCCCCCAGTCTGCAAAACTTTCTACACTTACACACTCACACACACCCGCACGGCCGGGGCTGCCGCCCGCCGCACACTCGCTCCACACACACACAGACANCCCGCTTTCCAGCGTGCCGGGCAGCAGGAAGCGGCGGCGGCGGAGCAGGAGGCGGCGGCGCGGATGGAAGGGCCCCGGGTGGATGCTTGCTGAGCGGAGGAGGCTGTGCAGTAGGCAGGGCTGGTGGGGCGGCCGGTGCTTCTGATCGGTGTGTGTGAGTGTGTGTGAGCGTGTGTGTGTGTGTATGCGTGTGTGTGTATTGTTGTGCGGCGCACGGGCAGGACTGGCGTGTGCGGGAGCCCGGGATCGCGGCTCTGCTTCCTCTGCAAGAACTGATCCAGGATTATGGTCTGGGCGAAGGGAGAAGGCTCTTGCTTACCCCGCGGATTGATTATGCCTGGGTTTTGATTGCGTTCGGGGGTTCCTGCAGCCGCGGCCGCCTCCCCCTCCCCGGCCCCCCTCCCTTGTTTTCCGTTAGAAACACGGGCAAGAAAATAAATGTATTCACTGGGTGTCGCAAGAGCAAAGGCTAAATAATCAAAGGTAACAGCAGCAGCCAGGCGAAGAGACCCGCACCGTACCCTGCTCCCCCACTCCCAGACCTGCCCTCCTATTTATTGGCGAAACCTGCCTTCCTCCCTCTCGGTGCGAGTGCGTTGAGCGAGTGTTTGATCCCGGGAAAAGTGCAGCCATCCAGCCATGGTGGTTTTCAATGGCTTGCTGAAAATCAAGATCTGCGAGGCGGTGAATCTGAAACCCACGGCGTGGTCTCTGAGGCATGCGGTGGGTCCCAGGCCACAGACCTTTTTGCTGGACCCTTACATCGCCCTCAATGTGGACGACTCCAGGATCGGGCAGACCTCGACCAAGCAAAAGACCAACAGTCCTGCTTGGAACGATGAATTTGTCACCGACGTTTGTAATGGCAGGAAGATAGAGATGGCTGTTTTCCATGATGCCCCCATCGGGTACGACGATTTTGTAGCTAACTGCACTATACAGTTTGAGGACTTGCTGCAGAACGGGAGCCGTCACTTCGAGGACTGGGTAAGTGTTCGCTCTGCAGATACATGTACATATGATTTGCAGTGGCATGGCTCTGGATGCAACATCTGCCTTGCAGAGCTAGGTTGCCAAGGGCATGTAATGCCTCTGAAGGCTTTTCATTATTTCCACGCTTTGTTATAGTGAGATAGTCATGGTTACTGTATAACTAATGCATGTGGTCTACAGGCGAGGCAGGAAAGAAAAATACGCTGAATCTAAGTAAGAGATGTGTAATTGCCACTTCAGTTTCTGAAATTATATTACATAAATACAAATCTAGTTGTCTTATTGTGTCTGAAAAAAACCCAACAAAATGCATCCATACAGAACATCACTGCAAAACCCAGATCCAGCACTTAGACGACTTTCGTCATTTCGGGGTGAATGCTCTTGGTTAGCCTGGCAATGACAAGCCTTAAAAATCCAGACCTGACCTCCCATATGAGGCACTTCAGGGTCTTTGTGTCACTTGAGAGCTCACTGCATCAGCACTGATGCTCCTCCTTCCTTCCCCCAAATGATCGGCACCTTTATGCATAGATCTAACGCAATGCTTCTTCAAATGACCAAGACTGATAAAAGCGTCCTGGTGGAATTTGGGCCCAACTAGACAAATTCTGTTGTCTGTATGCACAGTGTGTCTTAACAGCTTCTGCAGTGTCTTAAAGATCCAGAGGCTGATGTGCCTCAGTGGGAGTACAAAAAAACTGGAAGATCCTTGGTCTGACATCCTCAGGTAGTGTGATTTAACAGGGAAAAAACAACCAAACAGTAAAGAAACAGGAAACATGAATATGCACATTTTGCATTTCTGCAGTTAAATAGTTAAATGGTATATCCTTTAAATGAAGTATATAATAAAACAATAGTAGCTGTCATCTCATTTTCAGTGTGCCCTGCTTGACCAGCTGTCAGAAATTATATATGCTCATCTTTTTATGTATTTATTTTTCATGGCCAAGGATACTAGCCAGACAAGGAACGTAGGACCAAAGTAAAAATAGAGTTAATAGCTCTGAGTTTCATGTATTCTTTGGGGCTTCTTCACTTAATGCAGTGCTATAAAGAGATGGCAGAGTGATGGAAGGACATGAAAGACTTAGGCTCTATTTATGATGATTAGGAGCTGATTAACTTTGCTGTTAAAACTTTTATGTTTACAACTTTAAAATATTTTTCACTTTTGCTGCCTGTGTGTTGCATTCTGATAATTAGGATCTAGATTATTCTCATGCTCTATAAAAGCTGCACATTAGTAAGCTCAGGTGGTAGAAGTGTGTGACAGAGGAAAAACAGTCATATCAGGAAAAAACAAATGCAGCAGTATTGCAGATTTCTTTTACCTGGATTGAATGATAATCAAGTTTGTGCTCTCCTGAAATCAAGTGAGGTTTCATCTTTGAGACCAGTGGGATGAGGATGTCATCACAGATTTTTAGTGAAAGAATAATAATTTTATATGTTCTTTTTGTGTATAGTACATGTTGTGAGTTGGTAACCAAATCTGGAAGGACCTTGCAGGTTCCAGATGCCAAGTTTGAATTTTGGTGGGACTGGGGTGCTGAGGTGCATCCTGCTCTGATGTTTAAAGTGATTTCACGTTTGAACATGTTGCTCAGATAAATAGTGAAATTTAACACATTGAGGCCCATTGTAAATATGACCTGTGAGGAACTACATAGCTGAATCGGATAAATGCTGTTCTATTGCATCAGGATTCATTGCTGTCCAGCATTCACTGGGTGGGAGGAGATGAGGGAGTGACTATGCTTGTTGTCTGTTGATGTGATGGAATTGAGACATGGCAGTGGATCATAACTTGTCAGCTCAATATAATGCAGCTTCTGAAGCATCACTTACTTTGTGCTGTAAATCCTCATAGTTAGGATTGTGTTTATGTGGTGCCTGTAAAAGACAGCATACACCACCCTCCCTGTATCACAATTAGAATAGGTAGGTTGGTAAGTATTTATAGGAGTGCGCTTTATCCTTTCCAAAACCTTCCTATTTACTGAGTGTGTCACCGTAATTGTAATACCAAGTGTGTTTATTGGATTGTTTATAGATAAGGACCTTCAGCGAACCGACTCTTACAAAATCGCATGGGTTTTTGGTCTGATTTCATTGAGTTAAAATAAGGCTTGTGGCCATGACATCTCTATAGAGTCCATACTGAAGTAAATAGATTTATTGGTATCTTCATCAGTGTCTGGAGTCTATATTAAAACCTGAAAAAGGAGTCGTCTGCGAAGTGAATGGTTTTCACAGTACAAGGAAAATGCGTGTGGCCTAAACCAACGTTAGAGTAACCAACATTAAGATTTGCTGGTATGATACAATCATTTTTTTTCTGTTTAATAAGAAAACTACTTCCTTCATTTCACTCATGGCATTTAAGGCTGATATTTTTGTAGTCTTCTTCCTGAACTTTGTAACAAACAAATTAAAAGCAGCAATCACAGGCACCCATTCCTCCTTACTGCCTGAAATATCAAATAAATACAACCTAAGAAACACACTTGAAGACCATCCAGTCTTTTAATGCCATTCTGGGGGTTTCCCTTTAAGCAGCTGTGAAAGTTTAAACTGGGTACCATGTGCTTGCTGAGTGTGTTTGGTGCAATTGCACTGCTCCCCCTCCTTACCTTCAGAATGATGCAACAGTTTTTGCAGGATTGGGCTGTCACTGTTAAAATAGGTTTGAGAAACTGCTCCTATGCTGAGAACAACTCTTGTCAGTATATTAATAGCTTTAATGCTTTAGATCTCATATAGTACTGCATGTATTTTTTAAGGAAATCTCAGTATTTGTCTTATAAAATCTGCTCTAGGGTCAAGGTTACATTTCTAGGTTCTTGTTAGAAGTCCAAAATGCAAAAAAGAGTCACAAAAAATGTTTTGTTATGTTTTTTTTTCCCCTGAAAAGAAACTCTTTTTCTCTTTAGCCAGCTCACCTGCTGTGATTGACTTTTGCCATTGTGCAAATCCTTGTATTTTTTCTGAGATGAGTTTTTTAGGAAAATACTGGATATTTTTCTCATTGTTAGGCCTGTGCTATATACTGATGCCATGGTTACAGTGGAAACACTAATGATAAACAAGTACAAGCTTGAAATCATGATAGCGTCTATTGTATTAGTACAAGCCAGACAGATATGCAAAATCCTGGTTTCTTTTATCTGCAGAGTGTTCAGCAGTTGCAGAAATGGTTTTTAACCTTATGATAGGTATAATCTTTGAATATATATATATATTAAAAAAAATGTTCATCAGAATTGTGGCCTGAAACAGGGATTCAGATTTTACTGCATGGAAGCTTTTAAACAAAATATGTAGTTTTGTAGTGTTTTTTTGAGATCAATATAAAATACTTGTTTGGATTTCTAAAATAGATATAGTGACAACTAAAAAGATGGCTGCTTTTCCACTGATACATCAATACAGACATAGCAGAGTAAAAGTGTCAGTTTTGCGGATTTTTTAGTCATGGCTACACTGCAATTTTAAAGAGAACTTCGGATTTATGACATTACAGGGTTTTCTGTAAGCGCAGAAAATGTCATACAGAATGGCACCGAGTATTCAGGTGGATGCTGATGAACTAATGCTTTGAAAAACAGAAAATACAGAACAATAAAAAACCTTCAAGTTCTGACTGAAAAAACAAACTAGCAACTTGACTGCTTTGGCTATATTTTTTTATTAGGTAATTCAGGTGATAATAAAGTATTTCCTTATCTAGAGTTCTTACATGTGGCATATGCAAATGATTCACTTGAATTGGTAATGCAGTTACATTTTAATCAGTAGAATTGAGATCAGGAAGGAAAATTCCATTGATATATAAGCCTTGTGGTTATACTCCTGTGAATTAGCATGATCAGTGTTTATATGTGTCAATGATTGGTAGTATGGGTTCTGAGTTCAAGTCTACTTTCCAGAGTTGATGATAGATGAAATCAGTGTGATTGGATTCCCCAAAGACTCCATCTAAGGGTCTTAGCCATTAGGCCAGCTGTACACGAGAAAACCTATTGAGTTGGCCTAAGAAATCCTTTTCCTGGCAGCTTGTGAGTAGCAGGACTCACTAAATCAGTCAGGACACCACAACATTTAGCAAGAGAAGCCTCTGTTTCCACTGAAAAGATTTTACAGCTATATTTAGGTTAATGAAACAAGTTTAATTTTCTGCTGTCTTAAAAAAAATTCCTAACTCATCAGGAAAAAAATAAAACATAGATTTCAGTAAGCTTTTCTTTGCTAAAATATCTTCCATATTATTTTTTTCTCTCCAGTGCTGCTCCTTAAAGTCTAAATTTAAAACATTATACTTTTTTTAAAGCATCCTTTCATATTTCCATTTTACCAATGTGAAGTTAATCATGCAACTGTGCCATCATTGCATGAAGAAAGTTTATTATGAATTAATATCTCAGTAGCAAGTTGATGATGAATTATGGGAAATGGCATGGGAAGGAGTACAGTCTTTTACATACTTGTTGATCTGTTGAGTTATGTACGTTTATGTCATGTTTATGGTGTACTGTTGAATAAATTTTCATATTGAAAGACTGGGTCCTTAAATTGCAGTCCATACAGTTAAATACTCGGTTATGAGAGCTCTGAATGTCTCTTCCAAAGGGCAGTAGCAGGGAAGGGATTAAAGCTCTTCTGAGTCCTTGGTGCTGTGAGCTGTCCAGGGATGTGAGAAGCAGAACTGTCTTCTTCCAGTCCCTCTAATCTGAATTAACTGGAAAGACTACTTAGGTTCCTTTTCCCCCCTCCTTTTTTAATGCCATTTCTGTTGTTGGAATGGGAACTCCTTTCAGTCAGCAGGTGATCTGTTGTAGCTGGCAGACGGAGAATGGAACTGTCATCATTTTAGTGCAGGTCACCCTGTGCATTAACCTCTGCTCGTGCTGTACACTGCTGAAGGCTGGCACTGGGCTGGCAGAGCGTGATTGTAGTGTATTTTCATTTTTATTTTCATCTACTGGCTGAATCTATCTGTGCTGGTGGTGTTGAAAGGCCTATGATTTTGCTTGCAAAAACTTTACATCTCGTCTAAACTGTGGTTCATGGGCTGCTGAAAAGCTTTGTTATTGGAAGCATATTTGCTGAAAGGGAGATTTCTGTCCTGCTTGATACATTTCTGCATGACAAGGCTGTCACGAAGCAAGATCTGTCAGGTTTGGGGGGCAAGAAATCTGCAGGGGCTCAGCAACATTTCACAAGGACTCTGTAATTGTGAGGCTGAGTGATTGTCAAGAGGAGCTGCGAGATATTGGAGAGAACTCTACAGATGGGGGTCTTCCCTGCCTTCTCCCCCAGTCTGTCTCCCTCCTGTGCCTCCTCTTTTCCCTCTCTGTTGGGGTTGAAGTACAGTCACACGCAGCTCACCCACTATCTTGTATCAATCTGTTTCTACAGCTGCATAAATCTACTCCTACTGCCTGCTAGAAATGCTCTCTCCTAACCATTCCTGCTTACCTACAGTGCTTCCCAGCCTGCTGAGAAGCAATAGAGGGGGGAAATTCTGCCTCTGCGGTTGTTATTGCAGGGAGAGAGAAAGGGCAAAGTGGGGAAAGGAAGAGATGAGGCATGGAGAGAAACCTGGAGGAGGATAACGAATAGTTGCTGCTGTACCGCGTACTCCAGCTGCCCTTTTGGCAACAGCAGAAAGCTACACATGTAGGAGACAGGGATGAGCTGGCACAGGCAAATTGACTAGTTGAAGGCCGTATGTTGCTCACTGACCTGCTTTTGGGAGGTTTTTTTTGCCTGCTTTGCTCAGTGTATAGCTTTTGAAGTCTCACTTCAGATGTGAAAAAAATTGCTTAGGGCATGAAAAGTGTGTAGTGGAGCATGCATTTCACTTAGCCCTGAATTCTCATAGCTCTAGGTCAGGATTTGATCCCACCACTGCTCAGAATCTTATCCTGTTGCTGCTAATACCCGTATCGCTACAAAGGTCTATGTAGTGAAAATAATTCTACCGAATTGTATGAAGTATTGGTTAGAACAAGGTTACCGGTAACAGTCCAATTCAAAGGTACTAATTCAAATCTAGACTTTAAGAAATGTCCAAGTGGGGTGAAAATGATTCCTGTATATCTTTTTTCATACCCGTTTTTAGACAGTACATATCAGTATTCCTGCTCAGGTGGTTCCATAGACACTATGCAGAATGTCGCGGTTGTGAGTAAACCACTGATCTCTCTGGGTTCGCTGGATTTCATACAGGCTTGCGTTTAAATTCTTTCCTCAACAGGATCCTGTGTTCCAAAGGAAAATGCAGAATAAATTACATTTAACAACATACTTTACTTGTCCTTACTGATTTGTTATTCTTCTGCCAATCTTGCATATGCAGGTCTGGTTTCTGCTTTCCTCCAGCATCAAACTGAAGTTTCTGTCCTCCCAGTTCAAGAATCTTTAAATATTGCCAAAATGAGGGCTTGATTTAAGTTTCTATTGTAGGACTTGACAATAAATATGATTAGTTTTCACTCTCTAACTAAACTTTCATCTAAATGAACTATTTGGGGTTTTTTGAGTTTTGAAGGGAGACTGAATACAGTTTGTAAAACATTAGAGGCATTTTTGGCTTGGAATTGGATGGTTGAATTTAGTTGGCTTTACCCAGTACTCCTTTCTCCCACCCCAGTTACTAGAGAAAGACATCTATAGTTCATGGTAAGAGATTTTGGAAACAATAGGGTATGCAAGTAATGGAAAAATTGTGATCAGAGAGGACTGAGAAGGGACTTTCCCTCCATCCACATGGAAAGGTAGAGCTGGAACTGTCTGGATATTGAGTAAGAGCAGAAGTCCAAAGACAGTTTGGAAAACTGCCGGTTTGGGCTGTGGGGGATTGAACAAACCTTTTGGCCAAGCTGGCCAGAGCAAAGCCTGAAGAATGGGATGTTTGGGGGCAAAGCAGTCATTACAGAAGGCTGACAAAAAAGTTTTCATCTTGTGTTTGTGAGTACTTCTGTATTTGGCAGGCAGTCACTAGAGAATTTAAAAAGCATGTTCAGCTATATTAACGTGAAACTGCAACTGTAAAGCGAATAAGCAATTCTACAGATTGGGTAACTTTCATGGCATTATGTACTTTGCACTGTATTTTAGTGAAGAAAATGCAAATGAATATGATGTAAGAACATCTGCAGAATTATCTACTCTGATCATTATTCACAGTCACTAGCTTGAATTGCGAGTAAAGTTGATTTCTGAGTGTCCTCTCACATCCCTCCAAGAGTTAAAGAATCTTAACTTACCATTGCTGTGATTTAACAGAAGTTAAAGAAGCCAAGATTTCACATATTTCTGAATAGCAGAGCTAAAAAACCTAGAGGTATTGGCATGTTCCCATTAAATATAACAGGACTTTAATGTTTATTTTATTGGAAGCAGTGTTAGAGAAATGCTACATAGTTTTAAGAGTTTTTCCCCGCTGAACTCTGTAAGGCTTGAATTGTTGAAGAAGAGAACTAAAGGAAAGCCATTGCTTTTAGAATGAAAAAAGGCAAAGTTTGAGTCCATTGGAGGCTTGCAGGCAGCCATTTCTGCCTTATATCGGCTAACTTGAACTGATTTAATTGTTCCAGACAATAGAATCATTTTGCTTGTTTCTGCTGTCCTGCTGGGCAATTTCATCACAGGCAGGAACAAAAAAGCATGAATAATGGCTAGATGCTACCAAATAAATTTCACGTCTGCATTGTTTGAACAGCAAGCCCCCATTGTATCTCTGTATCTTAAGTGAAGAGTAGGGAAACTTAATCCTCAGTATTAGTTACAGCTTAGTATATTTCAGTATTTGAGAGTATAAATATGTTACAAGCCTCTTATCATGGGGGACCAAGATTTCTTATGCACTTTAGAGCTCTTCATTCTTCAGAACATTGGCCTTTTTAATGTTATTAAAAGATAGATGGCTTTGACAATGTTTGTATTTAGAGAGTGATATGGCAGCAATGCAGCAGATGTAATGGTGGTGGAAACATGAAGGAAAGACTGATGCATGCTCTACATAGGTGATGAGGAAATGGCTGGAGTTGCTTTCCTTTGTTTCACAGATTAAAAGTCCTGTTTTCTTTCAGTTTCCTCTTTAGAATCTGTTCTGTCTTTATGCTGCTATTCTCCAGCTTTCTTTATCTGTTCTGGCTTCAAGATAGTCAAGAAATTATAATAGAGTGACCTTTACAATATTGCATAAGATTTTGATGCTGGCAATGCTAGCAGGCTACGTGAAGGAAATGTCCTACTATAGATCTCTACAGAGATCTATTCCAAGTACAGTTTTCTTGCTGGGACCTAATTTACTCATTGCATAAGTCTTAGCAGCATCTGTCAATTCCCTGTATTTCAAGGTGAGATTGGTCTATGGTCTTTGAAAATACTGTCTGAGAATGTGTTGGCAAAGGACAGGCTAAAAGTCATTCATGCTGTGTCCACTTTGTTTTATTTTTTAAGTGGTCCTAGTCAGTTAATGAGGAATCTTTTTTTTTTCCCCTCTTCTTTTCCTCTGAGTTTCATTGCATTTTTATTCCTTGTAACCCCATAGTTCCTTGCCACCTCTTGAACATTTGACCTCATGGCCCACTTTTCACCTTAATCCACAGCTATCATCTTGTACTCAAGTCCCAGCTGTCTGTTTAACTTTTCCTTCATTTATCTTGTTATTACTTCCCATATAATCCACATTGTCATTGTTCCCACTGGTCCAACTCCTTCCCTTTCTTTGTCACTCTGGCGGACCACTAAACTCCTCATGTGAGTAGGACTCAGAAGCATCTCCAGTATGTGAAGCTCTATGGCATTTGCCCAGCTGCTGTCACCCAGAGCATGTCCCCGCTGTGCTTCTCAGCAAGCATCAGGGAACTGATTATACTGGTGGCTGTCGGAGCGGTTATTTTCAGTCAGGAGTGATGCCCTGAGTTTCCAGTTAGTTATACTGCAGAAGTGTTTGAAGCAATAAATGTAATATGGTAGCTTTGAACTTCAGGCAAAATGGTTTTAGCAGACTCAGTGGGGTGTTGGAGGAACATGATCTATCTTTGAAAACTGGACTGTCCCAAGCAATGGAAACACTGTTACAAAATTTTAGTTGGTACTGACTGTTGGGATTTTCAGGAATTCTTCATCATGGAAAATACCTAGTATTTTTTGGTATTTTTATTTTATGTAAGATGAAATTATGTTTTCTGTAGTCAAAAAATTGTAGTCCAAACACAAGACAAAAAGACAGATTGGGGAAGCAAAAAGAAATAGTAGGAAAATGCTTACCAGTGTGAAAGGCTGTTGCAGTAGTTTAACAACAGCCTATCAGCTCAGCTTTGCTTGGTGTCCCTGACTCAAAATCTCAAGGGAAGAGGCAATAGTGGAAAATTTGGTAGAGATATTTGGAGATCATCTTGCTTTGCATAATGTGGTGTTTTTCTTCAAGGAGTTGACAGTTTTGGAGGCACAGCTCTTATGATCTAGTCCAGGATTTCTAAATTTCTAGTTCTTTCTGAGTATCCCATATAGCTTTAAGAATGTTTGGAATCGCCCACTTTTAGGGAACTTACAAAGTTTTCCCTGTATAATTCCATGAAAGCTGGCATTAATTGTAGTATTACATTAGAGCTTTTTTCTTTCTCCGGAGATGAGTTAGAGAACTACTAGCACAATAATCAAATTCAGATATGTTATCTAGGGATAATAGTATGTACTAATGTCACTGGGCTGAGATAAGCTTTGTTAAGTTTTATCCCACACCTTTACTTTTTGTGCCAGCAAGTTCTCAGTGCCATGTCAAGGGTCTGAGAGGAAGAAAGAGGAAAAAAGAATTTTGTTAACAGCTCATACTGATTTTGCAGAAGTGTTATCCATTGATTCAGGAGCAAGCAACAGCACTTTTTACCTAAAGAGCCAAACCTTGTAGATATTTCTGATGACCCTTACACAATATATCACAATTTAAAAATATTATTAATTTACTGGTCATACTGAGGAAGTAGCTTTGCATATGCATTTTTATAAGGCTATGTAAAACATTTTCAAATACAAATTCAACTAAACTTATTTTTACCAATTCTGTGGTGCATTAGCAGCCCAGACACCACGACATAGACAAGTTCCTTTGATCTCATCAGGTGCTTTTTTCTTTCCAGTTCATGCTCATTCTTTATGTCTGCTTTGCCTCTTAGTTCCAAGATGCCTTGTGTAGGGAAACCTTCTTGGATGTATCATTTAGTAGAAATGTGGGGTCCTGTTTTTGAAAGGAGTTCACTTTACTACAGTAGTATGTATAGGTATAAAAATAGGTATAGTAGGTATAAAAAATAAACCAGGTGCAGTTTGACCTCTTTTTGGCAGCCCAGAGCAGTGCGAAAAACCCACTTTCCTCTGTTGGTTTTGTTGGTAAGCAGATGTGTGAGTAAGCAAAAATCAGTATACCTTTGATGCCTAAGGTTTGGGGTGAATTTTGTGGATTTTTGGGATTTTAGAGGTATAGGTTTCTTGCTCACATATTAAGGGATGTTTGGAGCTGCTGAGAGGATTTTCTCAGCATTCCTGAGCTCTTTGAAGGCCACGATGTTTTTCAGGCTTTCAGATATTGGGGTGTTTAGAGTTACTAAAGGGACTTTCTCACATATTCTGGGGCTCTTTGAAGGCCATGGTGTTTTTCAGAGGCACCTGCAAGATAACTTGAAGTCAAAACAATAGGAGAGCCCAGAAACCGTTGGAGGGGGTCCGGGGGGCATGGCCCGGGACACTGAGGGGTGGACCACCGGGGAAATTAGAAATAGTGGTTGGTTATGGATATTTCATATGTTAATTGGGTAAAAGGGTATAAAAAGGTTAACCCTACTGAGGGCTGGGTCTTCGTCGTCGTCTCGGGTGTGGGGACCCTCGGCGTTGATCCACGCGTGTTTTGGTGGGGCCAGCGGAGGCACGGAGTCTCCGATCTCCCGAATAAAGGTATTGTCTATCTTTCTCCAATTGATGTCTGTCTGAGTGCCTATTTTCCAGGATTTTAGGCATCACCTTAAACAAACAAAACATTCTAAGTTTGTAGTGAGTACTCCACTGGTGACTGGAGGGCAGACAGTGCAGAAGTCGTCTTGCATGCAGATTTAAAGCTGAAGTTCCTATATGGATTTTAATAGGAAGTCCTGTGAGTGGTGTTCCCTGTTGCTAAAACTGTTGAGAATATGTGTATCATTTAGTTGCATACATAGTGATTCCTCGGTGCTACCAGCTAGTTACATAGACATCAAATGAATTCCTTCTGTGTTTCACACGGAATGTTATGTATTTCTCAGAATTGAGTCCTACTGTAAATTTTTTGGATATGTGGAAGTTACATGAAGAATTTAGGCTGATGATTCAATAGCTTTTTGGAAGTGCTATCCGGATGTCTTTTCACCAGTGGTTATTTCAGTGCCACACCTGTAGTAAACTCAGCTTCTAAACTGTGTACGAATGAGTTTGTGAGTATACTGTGAACTGCTTGTGAATGTGTGGGTCAAAAGTGTCAGTTCTAAGCAACAAGCCTTCTCTTCAGTATGTATGTGTTGTTTTGGAAGTGGTATTGTTCAGAGCATTTTTAAACTACAGAAAACCAAACCAAACCAAAACCAAACAACCCAAGCCTTGACATCTTGGCTTTTTTTTTTTTTGACTGATACTTCATTAATAAAACTTCAGTAAATCATTGGATATTTGAATAAATAAAATGAAATGGATCTCTAGTCTTATTTGACTGTACTCTGGACATCAAACTGACAGTCTCTGACATATCACAACTGTTACATTTGGTTTAAAATGTGTGTGCTCTCCAGCCAAGCATTGTTTTGCTGTTACAGTGTTATTAATACTATAAAGCTTTCAAAATCCATAGTGTATTCTAAAGTTTACCATTTTAAAAATCAGATGTAATTTTGTCTTTCATGCTTTTCCTGGAAGACTAAGGTGAAACAAAAAACATCTGACTGAAATGGAAGGCAGGCAGAATGAGAAGTGGGGGCAGCTCTGGTAAAGCCTTTTCTCCCTAGAGCAGTCTCCTTGCTGGACTGTATGGGCTTCTTCTCTCTGGGACTTGGTCATAATTGTGACAGTGATCAGGAAGATAAATTACAGGCCAAATGTTCTGTAGAACTGCCAAAAATTTTGCAGCTCTTCCAGCAACTGTGAATCAGCCCTGCACCCTATTTGTAGACTCACAAGTCAAATCTGCTTCCCAGCAGCAGTGTGCTAGTCTGCAGAACCCCTATATATAAGATTTATGCACAGTTAATCAACTTTATGATGCAAATAATGCAAAGTGTTGGAGACATTTTATGCACCTATGAAAATGTACTTGATGCTAGTGATATCCCAGTAAGACAGAAGTGAAGTGCTGAAACCTTATCAGAGCATGAATGCATACATTCTGGTAGGATGACAGTTTCAAATGTAGTTTCTCTTTGATAACACAACATGTTAGGTTGTGCAGAAACAGAAAGTTCATGGTTTATTCCTGGAGGAGCTTATGCTGTAAAATAAGTAAAATTATCTCACTTTTGGAGTGGGATAACTTGTGTATCAAGACAGAAGTGGCCTGCAGAAACCATGGAAAATCCACAACAAAATAAAAAATCTATACTTTTCAGGACAGAAGTATACAAAAGAACTCAAGTGTTATTGCAACTTTGAAAAAATGTATTTGATGGCCCTTGGAAAAGCAGTAGTTTTCTAACTGAGTAGTTAAGGGACAGTGTTTTTGTTCACATGAGTCAGCAGAGAAAGAGGCTGAAGTTTGTGTGCCAAACCAAGGAACATGTAAATATGACAGACAGTCAACACAGTGAAGTCCCTTTGTAATAGGCCAGTTCATACAAATAAGGAAGATCAGTTTTGCAGTAGGCTTTATTTTAAATAGAAATTTCAAAATGTCATAACAGGTCACAGCAGAAAAATAGCCATCATCAGTATTGCTTGGTTTTCCTTAGTGTTTATGGTAACAGGTGAGGTTGGTGAATTAATTTTCATAGTGCACAATGTGTTCCGGATCCTGGTTACATTATGGTCTGAAGTCTTAGTGAGCTGTGAGATAATGTGTAATAACTTCATTATAATCTTGCATGCTTTGAACTGGTCAGACAAGTTTTCACATGCTTAGTTGTTCTGCATCTTTGTGATATAGCATGTTATCTCCTCTTTCTTCTGTAATTATTGCCTTGATTACTATTCACATAATTCCTTCAAACAAAAGAGCATATCAGTAATGGAAATTATGGGATGGGCATTCACTCATAATTCAGGTATAAAATCTTCTCATAAAATGAATAATCCAGCCTTTTATATCAGTGGTTCCAGAGCAGGCCTTTGTCTGCTTTAGATTTA
The DNA here is from genome assembly GCA_013396655.1 of Campylorhamphus procurvoides. NCBI lineage: Eukaryota > Metazoa > Chordata > Aves > Passeriformes > Dendrocolaptidae > Campylorhamphus > Campylorhamphus procurvoides. The sequence goes on from WBMV01000653.1 coordinate 14,873, forward strand.
CATGTAGTGATACACAGATCTTATCTGTTTCAGGTAGTAATGAAACTTGTTAGCAAAATATCTGAGTCTGGAGAATCTTGAGTATAATCATCTTCACAGCATTCCTAAGAGGAAATGTAATGGATGAAGAAACAGTATTTCTCGTGTTACCCAGAAGTATGTCACAAGAATTATTGTTTTACTCTCCCAGCTTTGCAATAGAAATATCAATATCTTCATTTTTACAGAGAGGAGATGGGCTTAGATCTAGACTACTGAAATAAGGTGTCTGCCTGATATGCTTTAGATATCTCTCTGTCTTCCAGCTTCTTCCTTATCTGTCAATCACTTTTCTTACTTTTGTAAAAGAAGGATTCTCACCATTGCATTTCTTTTTCCTTCTTGTAGCTTAGCTTGTGCAGGCTATTTAGTTTATGGTTTAGTTGTGTTGGGGCTTTTTATGTTTTAATTCTGCACCCACTTTATTGGGGGCATGCTTTCCTTCAGTTGTAGGAAACAAACAGAAATGAAGGACCTCCATTTTCCTGCCTTCTTGACACTGGAACTTTCTCTGTATAGGTATGGATCTATAAAAACAGGGTTCCAGACTGTCAGAGAGTCAGTAGTTGGAAGCTGAGCTGTTTCTCTGGATGACTAGCTGGGGGCAGCACCAGCTTTAGTGGTTCAGTGAGAAAATTACCATTGAGGAGAGGTGTCCTGTGTGCATGTACTTGGAGCTCCTCTGGTATTGAGCCTACCTTTGTATGAATATATGTAGGCTGTCAAAAGGGAGGAAGAATTTGGAGTGCAAATCCCTTTGAATTGTAGAATGAATTGTTTTGAGCACCTTTGAAAGTTGCCACCATAACTAATAACTTTATATATGATTTATAGTCCCATAACTACAGTTAATATGGGAGAAGATAACAGCAGACAATATGTAAAGTAAAGCATATGTTGTTTGGTTGTTCATGCATTAAATTCAGAGGAAAGGGCACTTCCATTCGGGTTAATCATTTGAAGAAACAGAATATCTGATTTTACATTTTTAGGGCCTCGTCTTTGTGGAAAGGCTTAGAATCCTATAGCTAGAGTGGTGTGAGGAGGAGCAAGTACCAGTTGTGTGTGCTGCGGAACAGCTGTGCAGTGCAGCAAAGCCTGATAGCCAACACCCGAGCATGTTTATGAAAACATACACAGTGAGATTATATTGGTGTTGCCTGCCTGGCAGACTGCTAGCCTGTGGTTTACACAAGGCTGTCCCTGGTTTTGAAAAACCCACAGATTCACTACACCAGATATTCTGTCAGGGCTTGGGGTTAACATGGTGGTGCTTCAGGGTTGATTCTGGGTGGGATAAATTTGGTGCAGATTATAGCAACTGGGGCTTTATGAATTTGAGGAAGAGAGATTCTGGGGAAGTTAAAAGGAGGTGTTAGTTTAGCTACTCAGAGTTGCTTTGCAAAATAATTCATTATTTATTGTGTTTGGAGCTCAAATGGAGTGGGGTAAGGATGCAACATACGCACTGCCATCCTTGCACAGTGAAGAAATGACGTTCTGTTTGGTTTCTTGATATTGTGTATAGTATAGAGCTCCCTGATCACTATAAATTTAACAGCTGGACTTGTAAGTGTAATAGGGCTTTTTACGTACAGTTCTTTCATCCGAAAGGTATTGTGCAATTGCTACAGAAAAAGTGTTAAAATGTGGATTGCTAAGGCCCATCCTGTTAAAAGTAGCCAGTGATGGGACTATCTCTTAATGTGATATTACTTGAAGCTGAAGGTGTTGGAGTGCAAAGGTGGTAAACTTAAGGCTCCAGTTAGTTTTCATCTGTTTATGAGAACATGCTTTAAACTCACAATTTATGCATTTCTATATGGCTATCCAAAATTTAATAATGACTTTACAGGACACTGGTCAGTATTCTACAGCAAGAAACCAGTGCCCTTAGAATAGGTTTATGGATTTATTTCATTTTTCCAATGTATGTGGCTCATGAAATTCAATTAGAATAGCAGCTTAAGGGAGTATGTTAATAGCTTTATTTCATACTGGAGGCTTATTATATTGTGACATCTTTGACTACACAGAAGCTATGATTTTCTTTCTTTAGACAAATGAAAAGACGTGATGCCCAGATACAACCAGTTCTCTTCAGATTCTCCTGATGGTATGGGTTTAGTTTCCTGGATAAGTAACTTTGATTAAGAATGAACTTTGTTAAGACAGTGTTTGGATACATGCTGGAATTGGATGAATACTAGATAAATACAGATTTGTTTATTAATGTTGTTGGCAGGTCCATTGTACAATGTGAGATCAGTCATCATCACTTCAGCATGAAGTTAACATTTGTGTCCTCACTTCTTAAAATACAAATGTAGCACGTTAGATGTTCATCTCAAGGCTGACATATTTCAGCAGCAGAAAAGAGAGCATATGGGAGGGGTACCCAGCTGTCCTGAAAGTACCCCTTCTTAAAGATCAGGGTCCTGATAAGACTTGTAATTAAAGAACTTGGGTAGATACCAACTGTGCCTCAAAATGTCATCTGCCCTGAAGCTCTGATCTCATATCCCAGGGCTTGAATGTTCAAACCCACAGTCTCAGTGCTATTTTCCTTTCACCCTGCTATTCTAAGGGATACTGCTTTTCCAGTTTCACTTCTCTCTTGTACCTTACTCTCACAGTGGTACTTGTAATCTCTGTCTCATTGGTTACTCTTACCATATCCTCAGTTGAGAAGTATCTCATTTCTGCTCCTGGCCGAATTTGAAAATCATGGTGACAGGCTGTATTTATCAAACCTCCTAGCCTGATTTAAAATAAAATAGGATAAAATGAAGCAAAACAAAAGGTTTGGGCTCAGAATAACTGGAATAAATGAGGGTGCAAAGAGATGAAACAATTTGTCTTCTTTTATTTGGGTATATATGTCCAACTCATTCTGCATTTTCGTCCCTGTTAGGAATGAGGAAAAGAGATGCCATCCTCCACCACCTGTGTATTCTCTTGACCTCTTTTTTTCTTGTGGAGAAAGTGAGACTCATAGCAACTTTAGTTACAGTTAACATATTTAATCATTAGAAAGCTTAATTTGAAGACCTACTTTTTTACACTGTATTTCCCAGTGGCTCCATCCAAATGTGCAACAGGTATAATGGATAAAACACATTAAGGTAGTGCACAGGTGTCATAGGAAGAGGTTATGTTGATTGGAAGATACTGGGCAACTTCCCCTGTAGGTTTGTCTGAAAGATAACTGTGGGACAGCAGATACAGAAGCAAAACATTACTGAGAAAGAACAAAAGCAAGTTCGGTCGGGTATTTCAAGGCCAAGCAACTCAGTTGAGTTATTACTGGCTCTTATTAACATGACTGAAAAAAAATAATGTTCTTTGCTTCAGCTGGGTGGCCCTGGGAAAGGGGAGAGATTCTTTCCTGCCTTTTGAAATCATCAAAGAATATAAGAGTAATCATTTCCAAAGTTATCTCTATGTCAGAAAGCTTCGCTGTTCAGGATAAGCCAGGGTAAACAAAGGACAAAGAGGAAATGACTTTTAAAAAGTATGGATTTGAACCTGTGAGGTGCTGAGTGTCTCCAGTGAAATGCTGAGCTTGCTTTATTTCCAGTACGTTTATGGTTCCTGACAGGATCAGGTCCTAAGATTAGATCTACTCTCTGAAGTAAAATTAGGTTACTGTTGTCAGCTTTTTTTAACTGCCAATATTGCTTGCAGTACATATCATCAGTGCTTTGTATGTACATAGACATGTACATATACTTGAGTAAAGATAGAAGCTGATCTACAGGGACTGTATCACTTCCACATTTTCATTGTTTGTCTGCTGTACTAATTAGAACTCTGATATGAAAATGAGACATCAGGAGGGTGAAGCAAAATACCAGATGCTTACCAGCAAAATGAAGATCCTTCTTCAGTTTTGCTGTCATGCTTAGGAGCATTTTTACATGGTTTCCCTATGTAAAGCAAAACAATGCCAAATTTATATCAGTAGATTCCTAAGTGGGTATCAATTTGATGAATGTGTTGGCAATTCAGTCAAGACCTTTGGATAGAGAAGCATGTACTGGTGTAGTCCTTCACTTTCAGCTTTGTTGATCTTCATTGGAGACATTCACATTGTATGGGTATCTCAGTATGTCATGTCATGCACGGAGATTCAGAGCTTGTAAAGATGTTTGAAAAAGACTCCTCCTCTCCTACTAGTACATACTTTACTATCCCTATGAGGTTAATTTGCTACTAATGACTGCAGTCATTGGCATTATTTGAACTTAGGGTGGGTATAATGAGACTTTACTGGTAGTCATGCTTAAGAGGAAAACTGTTTCTTTACAGGATTTTTTGGAAGTTAGAAATCTACTACACTAAGAAATCTATATGCTCTAAGCATGGACTGAGAAATATACATACAATAGTTAGACTGATTCAGTGCTCTCATAATTTGATGCTATTATGATTAGCCAGTGGCTAAAATATTTATATCTGGCTATTGCAGCTTGTAGAAATGAAACTGTTGTCTAAAATGATACTAAAGTTTTTAATGGCATGACAGATGTGAGGGATGGTTCCTTTTTTTTATTTTGGTTTTTTTTGTTGTTGTTTTTTTCTGAAATACTGAATCTGTGCTAATCTTTTATATAAAGCTTGGACCACCTTGAATCAAAGGTATTTATATTACATTATGCCTTTCCCAGGGATTGTGTGTTGCTCTGTTTTCTGTGGCTTGAATAGAACTTGGGCATTCATTGGCCCTGCCAATATATAGGTTACAAACATACTAGAGGCAAAGGGGAAGAAAAAGAAACAGTGTTTAATTCTACCAAAGCTCCTGCCTCAGGCTTCAGTGCTCAAAATTTCATCAAACAGGTTCTTCTACCTCTGTTTCCTCATTCCTCCTGAGGAGAGTCAAGCTGACCATGCCTAATTAATCACGAGGCTTCAGAGCCTTCCTTGTGCTCCAGAGAAGGACTGCCTCCCTGCCCCTGGACCGACTGTACCCAGGAAACACAGATCCTGAGCTGTGATCCTTTGGGGCAGGGCATTGTTTCCTGGGGCAGATTTTTTTCACCTGGTGCATGGTGACACCTTCTGGGAGGCCACATGGAGACTATAGCAAATGTAGTGAGCAAGAGAGGAAGTTACTGCTTTGTGGGGGGAGGCAGTCACCTGTCAACCCTGGGGAGCCTTGTTTTCTATTGTGCAGTAATGCAGATCATCTGGGAAATTATGCAAGGGACAAGCCTGGGAAATACAGCATATCCTTTAATATACAGCAATCTTTATAGGACAATATTGCAGAGTCATGACATCACCATGTGAGATAAATCAGTATTTTGTAGCTAGTTTTTCTCACCTTACCTGAAGGATGATCTTAGCACTGAAGAGCAATGCTGAAAGGGGAGCTATGCTGGTAGTTGCATTTCTAACCTCCTTTAGGTTATAGACATCCTATCTTCTCGATCCCAAGTTTGTGGTGTACAGGACTTACCTGAATAGTACTGATAAGGGTAACTTCCTCTGAAACATTTTCAGGCTGTCCTTTGAATCTCTTGGTTCTCAGTGTAAAATAAATGTGTTTCAAGCTGCTTACTCTGAGAAAAGACCAGACAAAATCGTGCTCTTCACTGTACAGATGAGGTTAAAATGAGTTGAATATGAGTGATCTGTTTTGAAACCGAAGATATAGCTACCTTTCCTGCAGCCAGACCTGTAGGAATCAAAAGTTGGAAAGATATGCTTTGCTTGTTTACCAATAAAATGAATAAGTAACTATATATTTTTGACTTGCAGACTGTCAGCTTCAAAAGGGCAGTCCAGAAGCTTATGTAGCTTTGAAAGTACCTTGTGCTGGTTTTGAACATTAGGGCTAAATGTTCCTCTTGTTTCCCCTCGCCATATTTTAAAGAATAAAGAGATCCAGGTATATATCCTCCTTTTCCATAGCGTCTGTGGAATAAAGGATGGATGAAGAGGTACACTCTCTGCAATTCTTACTTCTCTTTTAGCTCTCGAAGATGATGAGTAAATAGTGATAACTCGTTTACTTTGGATTGGGTCACTCCGGTGGCTGTGAAGTGCCTCACTGAAAGACAGGTCAGTTGGAGACTTTGTGGGAAGGTTTCACGTGGGAGAAAATCTCTTGCAAGATAACATGGATGGACTGTTGTCTGGAGATTTTTTGAAACCTGTGTGCTTATCTGGAAATCTTATTGTGAACTGAATGCTTGTCCTCTTAAATGGATAGAGCTCCCTCCTCCTTTTTCTCTCACTGCCTTGTTTTCTGCTGGAGAGTGTGAATAAAAGCTGTCCAGGCTGTTGGTCCCACTAGAGAGAAGGAAGAGGAAAACTGGGATCATAATTGCAACATCAAAAAAGTTGCATAATGTCTGAAATACCTCAGTATTACCCCAGAGAAATGCCTGTCCCCAATAAATGAGTCTTGATATTGTTCAAATGCTTATGAGAAGTTTATCATCACAGGCCATGTACAATCCGCTGGAGTTTCAATGAACCAGTCTGTGTGGAGCGTGATCCCATAACCTGGGCTAAAAGAGTATGCTCATGAGATGTCCTGAAAAGTTATTAGATTATACCAAAATTATTCCACACTGATGGTTTATAAAACTTGCTTGTATAGAGGACTGGATCTTTGACACCACAGCCTGAGTACGTTAACTACAAAATTGTGTAGGCTCTTCTGATACCTCCAGTCCCAATCCGTAACTTATCCTCAGGTGGTGATGCATCCAGATATGGACCAGATGGAGACTGAGGGGCCATAGGCCACTGCCCTGTCCTTGCTGCTCTGGTCATTCAGTAGTTACCCACAAGGAGGTTTCTTGCACCTTGGTTCAGTGTGTTTTGTGGGGGTTACTGGAAGATTTCCTCACCCTGCAGACCTCTGAAAGGAGCATGGCAATTCCTATTTTCTGTCTGAGGCTGCCAGAGTTAGCAGTTATAAGTACAGTATGGATAGAAAATATTTTTTCCCATCTGTGATGTGTGATCATCAACTGCTTTGATTAACCAGTTCTGAGGTTTAAAGTGAGGCATTGTTTTTTCCATTCTTTGTAGTGTTTTTGGCAAGGGAGAAAATATAGTCATAGCTGTCTTTTCTCTCAGAGTTTGTTTTCTGCTCTCTGTGCTCAAGCACAAAGTGAAATGGTTTGCAAATGAACTAAATATTAAAACTAAAAAGTACTTTATATTCCCTCCTCGCAGAGTTTGTGTGAAGATAAATAGGAACAGATCATATTGGGAAAATATTACTTTTCTCCCGCTCCTTAAAATAAAGCAATCCCTCCATTATTGAAGTTTTCTGCAAGTAAACCACAAGCAGACAAAGTGCAGCCAGCTACAGGATGATAGCCTTGTTTTTGTTGTTGTTGGGCTTTGGGGGTTTTTAACTGCAGATTTAGCCATTACACATTGAACCGCTACAAACACATCAGTGTTATTTTGAAAATTCACAGCAGATTCAGCTCAGACCAGGAAGTGAGGTGTTGTCCTTTTAAAGCCTGATATACTGAAAAGGGTATTTCTGACGCATGACCTTCAGTGAACAGGAATTCCTCTACTCAAAATCTCATCCTTACCATGAACTTCACTGCCGCAATTCATCCTCTCACAGCTGTGAGGAAAGTGACATACTGTGGAAAAAAAGCCCTAACTATGAGAGATTTTATCATATTTTCTAAAATAAATAGCAAAGGCTTGCAAAATATATAGCATGAGTTTTTGATGAAATGTTTTGTGTGCAAATGGATGTAATTTTAAGTTGCAAGAGGCTTTTTTTAGTAGAGTTCATTAGCTGTTAAGTAAATAACTGATCAGATTGTTAAAATCTGTTTAACTATAAAGTCATAAGTATCACAATAGAAACTACTGGGACTTAGGTTTTTTGAAAATCTGGTTTGAATTTTGAGTAGTGAATATTTGAACTGCACAGTGAAAAAAATCTGGCTCTGTATGCACTTTCTGTATATATTTGCTTTCACTTTTTTTTTCCATTTTCTTTTGTGCGTCTCTCTCTCTCTCTGCCTTCAGTTGAAAGGCAGTGAAAGAACACCTAGTATCTGCCGGTTTGAGAACTAGTCAAAAGGTTTTTGTGAATATAACAGCGCTGATGCCATGCTCACCTTGTGGTGGAGTGAATTAGCAGTAGCAATTTTGTGCAGATACTGAATATTAATGCAGTTAAATACAGTCTCTTTTTGCCAGAGATGCAGACTGTGGAAGGCATTGAATTGAAACCTCTTTGGAGTAGGAGTGGGGAGGATCTGGCAGGCGTCTTTTTGAGGCCTCTGAACTTGGAGAATTTGCCAGTTCCTGCTGTTTAACAGCTCAGATTTGCTAACCTCCAGGACATACGACAAGGCCTACTTTTTTCTTCTGGTTCTCTGTGGAAGTGGGTGTTGGCTGGAGCTAGATAAGGATGAAGACGGGATATGTTGCCAAGATTGCTCTGTTTTTGCTTTTGCTTTTGTTTTGTTTGCTGTATTATTTTATTTAACCTGGGGCAGTTTATTTCTAGTGTCTACTTTTAAAAGCTTGCCAGTGACAGAGAGATCACTAAGGAACATTCCATTGTTTGAGCAAGAAAATGAAAAAAATCATAGTTTTATAAGTCAAATTCCCTATAAAAGTCTTGCAGCTGCTAATAATGTAAAACCTGTATTATTTTTATCTATAGGATATGATAAATATGCAAGAAAATTTTCCCCTAAGGAAAATGATTTTCCAAAAAAAAGTGAATGCAGTGGATCAAAAAAAAGTAACTGGTAAACCCTAAAGTAGTGAAAGTGGAAATCCTGTGGGACTTTTAGGTACATTAGGAGAAGGGAGTATGTCATAGGCATCACAGTATATGCCGGCATTTGAATGCAGTAACAATGTAGGTCCATCACTAGAGATCTCAGATCATAGGCCAATTTTTGCCTTTATTCATAGATGGGGATGAAGTATCAAAGTATGAATCAAAGTAAGGGCTTGGAAATCATATACTCGAAGAGACAGTACTATGCCCTGTGTGAAGGAGGTGTAGGCATAGTATCAGACAGGACTCATTTTTAGATGCTAAAATGTTGCTCGTATTTGAGTTCAATATTATGTCATTATAGCTGATAAACTTCTGACAACTAGTTTTACCCAGATTATTTTTGAAAGTAATTAAAATTAATTGGTTTAGGAACAGAGCTGAAAAGTATTTTAAAATGTTGGAAAAATAAAGTTTATGGTGTCTCACTACCAAAATTTATGAACAGATATAAACCTTACTTCAAAAATTCTACATAATATGACTTTGCAGAAAATGTTCTAGCTTAATTATAGTAATGTGCCTCGAATTTTCCAATGGGGTCATTTATTTTGAGTATATGTCTCGTCTCTTATTACTGTAACTACGAATAAGCCTGTTGTTGGGTATGTGTTGTCTAAACGTTGCGCGTAACTTTCCTGGAATTTGTAAAGCTATTCTGTTTGACATTAGTTGGCATACCTTGTTTGCAACCCTTGTAATCCAAAAATAAAATATTTATGTGTCTCTAGTAGCAAAGTACGAAGTACCATATTAAGAACAGCCATATACGGCCTGACTCTGTAAGATGCTGACTGTTGTTGATTCCCCTTAGCTCAGCAATTGCACTTACATGTGTCTTAAAACCTGGTGGAACTACTCTGAAGCTACAACTTTGAAACCAGAATCTTTATCTGGCTTGGCTGTACAAGGCAGACAGAGACTAAACTTGGTTTAGGTGCCATTGCAGTTGAGGCACTGCTGTTTCAAGTAGACACGGACAGAGATGTTGGCTGACATGGACTGGAGACTGGGAAGACTAGTTGATATTTGATCACCAAATCAAGTGAAGCTATTGGAAGGAAGCTGGAGCTTTCAAAAGAATTTATAGAAGGGAAAGATGTTCTGTTTCTCAGAAGGGGGACTCCCTTCTGACCATGTCCAGGGGCTTGGGGAAATTGCCTGCAGGCTGGAGGAGGCACTGGCCAGGCACCCAGAGATTTGCTCACAGCAGGAGCATGTGATCATACAGGTTTTTGGCTGTAGTGGAGTTGTGCGGATTGATAGGCACCCAAGCTACAAATATTGCACTTTTTCTGTGTTTTAGTTGCTTTATTTGGATGTCCAGCTAAATATTTGTCTTTATGCCTAGCTGAGAATTTTATTTTTCCTATAGGTTTTTAATTTAGTGTGAGAAAAAAGGGAAGGAGGCATGGGGAAGGCTGATGGTCATTCAACCTGTCCAAGGCTTCTGAGGTATTTTGAGGATTTTCTTCCAAGAAGAGTACTGTGCCAGCCATATGGTCTGTCAAATATTATTTTACTCTTCAGTGCAGTGAGATTTGTCTATAGGTACCTTTCCCCATCCTATTTTCTATTTTTCTCAAATGTAAATAATTTTATTGTGGGGTAACAGTAATAACAAATCCTGTAAAAATTATGCCAACTTTATGCCTCAGGGTTAGCAAATCAGATGTGCAGAGGTAACAGGAGAGTCTAAAATGCCTGTCAGTGCTACTCATCCATAGCCAGAGGTTTAGATGGACTAAAGCATAACCGGACTGGAGTTAGTCATGCCCTTTACTTTCATCTTGTGCTATAATTTTTAGAATGGAGAGGCTGAATATAGGTGGGAAAGAAATAAGATGAGCGCTGCTTGTGTTATTTTTGTGTCATGGTGAATTCATCTCTTGATATTCTATCATGGCACAAAAAAATGTAAATTTCTTGCTGAACATTCAGCTATATATACTGTGACATGGTGCTTTACTCCGAGGCAGGTAACCATTTATCTTAAATTGTGTTTCCATGAGAATTAGTTGCCTGTTGGTGGAAAATAAAGAATCTTATTAACCCCATATGAAAATGGGGTTAAATAATTACAGTGACTCAAAACAATGCTCATGTAGGCTTTGAAGGTGCAACCAGAGTCCTGCCAAACAGAGTCTTCCTCTGACTGCACCACAATTTCTTCCTTTATAAGGGTTTACAGGAACTCTGAGAGGAAATCTTGCCGTGGTAGGTGCTGCTGAATCCGTCCCATAGGAAACCAGTGAGAGGAAGCACGGCGGGGCTGCAGTCAGAAATACTCTTGCTGCAAATCACGACTGGCAACTAACGCAGTGAGGAGACAGCCCCCACCTCTCTTGGTCACTGGGAAGACACGATGCAATTATCTGGCAGTGGGGCATGATAGTGAACCTATTCCTTAGTCCCTTTGTTGCTGTGGGGAGTAAAGTGGTGGGGGAAGGTAGGAAAGGGAGAGGCCATTTCAGGGCATGCAGCCTGCAGAACTGTCTGTAACTTCTTATGCTAATGTACATGTTAGTATTATGCTCCAACTCTGTGATGGTTGTTGAGGAACTATACAGCCTGCCCTCCCTCCTTCCTGACCGGTTATCCTTGTGAGAGCACCTATTTATGGGGATGCGTGATTTCTTGAAGATTAACCTTTTCCCATTTAGCTTTCCAAATTTGCTTTTGATGGAGATGGATGAGTTGTAAGCATCATTTGTGCTTTTGTTCAAAGCATTCCCAGAACAACCCTTTGAAATGGCCACTTGGATTATTTTAAACCTTGCTTTTCCAGAAAGTGAAGACAATTGAAAAATAAGCCTTATAAAGTTGTATTCATCTGTTCTTTGGCAAATAAGAACTGATTTTCGTAAAAAAATACAGACAGAATTTGAGCAACATATTAGCAAACAGGTTTATTTATATTTCTCATTGTAAAGATCACTGTATCAGTGTCAACTTTAGATTTTCAGAAAGACTTAGGAACCTAGGAGAAGGGAGCTGACCAACATATTTTTAAAAGATGAAAATGTTTTATTGTGAAATTATCAAAAATAGGTATTTTCTGTGTATAGCAAATTTCTAAGCCAAATAGCACACTCTATAGAATTTTAGGTATTGTGTGGCTTTGACTGATTCACGTGAATACTAATGCTCTTCTTTCCACTGCTTCATTTCTGCCAAGGACTGTTTCAGCTTTTTAAACCTTTCAGCAATATAAAACTGGAAGGAGGAGATTCTTTCATTTGCAGGCCCAAATAGCAAAGTATTGATGTCTTTTATGCTTTTCGTATTACACGTACCTATATATTATTAATTCATGTTTGTTTGGGTTGGAAAATATTGGTAGTGTAGCACTGACACTGTTTTGGAAGGCTAACAATTTTAGTTGATTCCTATCTTTGTTCCTTTTGATTTAGCCATCCTAAAATTGTGCCTAGAAAACCTTATACCACATGGCAGCATAGTATTATCAATGTAACTACTGTTCAGTGAGCCCAGCTAATGTGACCAAGCTGCGGGATAAATGTATATGTTGTATGGATCCAATTGTCTATAAAATAAGGAATTATGTACAATGTATGCTATTTTAAATGAAATATACAGGCAATATAACCTATTTGAGTATTTTCATGTATGGTACTATATTTCTCTTACATTTTTTTCTTTAGCTGGAAAGTAGAGAGAGATAAAACCTTTCTGGGTCAGGTGATTTTAGAAGTTGTGGTGAGATGCTAGTGTGTAGAATACCTCTGTTGTCGATAGCCTAGAGAAGTGCAGGAATCCTTGTCAGTTTTTCCTGCCACACTTTAATTCACTTATAAAATGCCATACACGTGTCATGCTGTATAGCTGGTCAAGCACTTGCGGGTGTTGGTGTGTGTGCCAATGATGAATTTTGCCTGAATGATAGCTTGATAAATCATTAGTGTAGTTTCCATTGTCCATGGAATGAAGCTATAAATTCCTTGGCAGTCAGGGTTACCTGGAGACTAATATAAAGGTTGCTAGTATAAAGGTAGCTTGCCTTGTTACTTCAGATCTGTGAGTGTGCCAAAAAGCAAGACTAATGATTTGCATTCCCAAGTTCAGGAGAAAGCCAGATCAGCAAACTAGAGACCTCTAGCCTTATTCCATCTGGTCAGGACTTTTTTCTTCATCCAATTGTTATTTTGAAAATACTGATCTGCTGCAATTTTTTTTCAGTAGAGTGTGGCTGTTTCCATGTAATTTACATAGGAGAAATATTTACGAGGTCCTGGGTGGAATTACCACTCCCAGCCAGCAGCTCATGATGGGAGCGGTTCAATGGCATGCAGGAGGGCACTTTCAAGGCCACACTTCTTTGACAGCTGTGGAGTTCTGTGCCACATCTGAGTAGCCCAGCCATGTTATTGTTTGGAAGCAAATCTCTCTTCTCTTCCCCACGACAATTGGTTTCATTTTAAGGCAAGGTAAAGCAAGTTTGAAATTTTACCAGGATAGAGGAGGAAAACCATTTTCTAACCAGCTCTGTGCAGCGGTTAGTACCGTGACTATAATACATAAGCAGAAGGAAAAAAAAAGGAATTGTTTTTAGTAGGCATTTCACAAAAAAAAAAATCTGCCTCAAAGAGTGAATGACATTACCCATTTTTTTCCTGGTAAATAGTTTAACTTTAAAGGGAGTGGAAAGAGAGATTAATTTACAAAGTGGACTAGTACACAGGCCTCACATATCCTTGGTCACTGTTGTCTGGTCCAAGCACATATTAGCAAAGAAAAGATCTATTTCATCGCATCGCATGATGTTCACACATTGTCAGCTTTCTCTGTGGTGTGACATAGGTCAACTTCCCTGACACTGGGTATGCAGAAGGCAAGAGGTGGAAAACAAAACCATGAAGGCAGGTGGAGTAACTGTAAAGAAGATGATGGGCTGTTGCCCTTCAGAACAAGTGTCATCAAAGTATCAGAAGTTCTCTTCAAGTTGTAGAAGTCACTGATGTGCTTTTAGCCTTATGAACTGGAATGTCTAATTGGCTCCTATCTGAGGTTTACTCATCCCAGCAGTTTAAGGAAGGAAGACACTATTGAATTCCAAGATGTCAAGTATTGCAATTTTTACTGTTATTTGTATGAGTGATGTTGCAGTCTGGGGGCCAAGAATTCATTACCTTAGTGTTATACAAGCAGTAACAAGTTAAAATTCTTGCTTAAATGATTCTGCTGTCTATAATGGACACAACAGATGTCTAGGACAGCAGGTTCAGCTGAATTATATAATGGCTTTAGCTTGTTGCACGGAAGTCGGATGTCTACATGAGAGGTAGAAGTCAGAGCCTTACATCAGACAGCCAGATATTACAGTCATTGGCAAGTTTTTCGCTGAGTGCTGGAGGCAAACCTCTATTTTGCCTAGATTTGGTATAGATACAAGTGTTTATACTATTTAGTACTCCCTGTTTACTGTCGCTGATAAGAGGATAGAAAGAACAACGCTGATGTTCTCTGACTGGTAAGTCTTCAAGACTTACATGGATCCACACAATGCAAGTTTCAATTAATAATTACATAGCTCCTTTAATTTGGTCTGTTTGAATTTAGTCATTGTGAGTATGCGGCCATGATGACTGACCATAATGTTACACACTGTAACAAATAGTCTTTGATTTTAGACGCTTGAAACTGTAGGTGTGCTCTTGGAAGGACCCATTTCCAAGTCCTGCACGCTTCAACTGGTCGATTGTAAAACTTGCTTGAAAGAGGGAAGAGGCTTAATTTCTTCCATGCATATACCTAGAGCTGAGTTACTTGTGCTGCAGTTCAGTGTTTCCTCGGGTAGAGATACTAAAAACAAACTACGGAAAAATAATTAAAAATTTCCAGCAGCATGGTCTGAACCTTTGTTTTTCATGTTAATATCCTAACATAAACATCTGTAGCCTTCTCAGTGCTGTTTCTTAAGAGGTTCTAGTTGAGGCATTGGGTTTTGAATATTCTTACTAAGAGAGGGTTCCATGGGAAAACACCAGTGGTCATGGGCATAATGCCTGCAGAAAAAAGATGTCTTATAAATAATCCTCTGTGCTTATGTTCCAGTTAAGCTAATCAAATTTTCTTTTAAAATAGTACAATGTGCAGAGATGAATCCCTATAATGAAATGCAGGAAAAAGCTATTTGTCCTGTGATTTAAGCTTCTATATGTAACTCTTTACCTAATTTCGAATTTAACCTAGAAGTAATTATTTTTACATTAGAAATATTTTAATTTTGCTGGAGTTCCACATTTGAATGCTAAAAGAAGATACTTTTAGAAAACGTTGACCTCTTTAGAAGTTTATTGCATGCTTAAATAATTTAAAATTCTGAATAGTTTTGAGACTGCCAGTCTGATACCTCTTATAGTTGCGACTCAACTTCTTGATAGATTTTTTTTTCTTTTTTTTTGGAAGCCAATTGCCATTTCTTAAGATAGTGTTGTTCACACTAGAGCTTGGGTTAATTTCTTCTTCAATTTGCATCTTTTAGCAATGAAGGGAATCTCCAGCACTGTCGCTGGCATGTGAAAGGATAACACCATCTGTTCACCTTGAGAACCTGAATTGTACTGCTTGATGTCCACCTGTGATTGTGACTTTTTTCCTGGTTTCATTTAAAATTCTAGGTGATGCCTCTGATGTTCACAGGTACTATGAATTTTGTTATTAAGCAGCTGTGTGTAATGATAATAGCAAGCATAAATGCATACGTAACTTTCAGAAAATAGACTGATTCATAATTTTACTGATAACAATGAGTAATATGCCTAAGCTTCCTTATTGCACGTGCAGAGCAGGTTATGAGTTCAGTTGAATCATATGATAGTATTAGCCATGGATGGCAATTGCTAAGAACACTGCAACCAGATACCATAGTATTTCTTCAAAGGGACATTATTTGTTAGGCACACTTTATAAAGCATGTGTTATTTCCTGTGTTCCTGGTCCAGTGTTAATGTTTGTCTCCTGTTTCATTCTATGCTCAGACTAAGTGTACTCCTTGCAAGCTGCTTTTGTTTCTTTTGTTTTGTATTCACCTCTTCTTCCCCGTTTCACTGTGTTCCAGCAAAACCTCTGTCACTGTGTTCACAAACTGTCCTAAAGTGCTTTTTCTTTCTTCAAGGTGTTTTGTGAAGCTGGCCTGTGAGGAGCAGAGCTTGTGAAAGTGTGTACACTGCAAGGGGTAGTCCACAGAACATGTGGTGTGGGGTGCATCCATGCACAATTGTATTAAACCTTTAGGATGGTAAAGCTGTAAATGCAGGTTTTAAATTCCTGGTGCAGTAGAATTTGAAAAATACTTCAGTGGAATCAAGATTTCACTCTTCATTTTTATCACTTTTCATATTGAAGGATTCCACAATTGTTCCTTCTTAGTAGATATGCTGAGATATTGGTGAGATAGTTGTGGGTTTTTTTGTTATTTTTCTGGAAGTTAAAACTTAGTAGCTCACATAAATATATAGAATATTTTTTCAAATACTCTTAGTTTCCTATCTTGAAACTTATGTGAGATTCTTTAAGAGAGTTCTTCAGCTAGTTCCCCTTTATATCAAAGAGCAGCATCCAAGTCCTGCCAACACAAACAATGAGAACTTAAATTATTATGAATATCAGACTTCTTAGTCTTCTGAAAAGTAACATCTGCACTATCATAGCAGCCAATGAATTCGATGTGTAATTTCCACTGAGTTTTTAGGAACTACAGGATTTCATAGGAGAGAGTACAAGAGGTAAACACGAAATAATGGATCCTGAAGCTGGAAACAAAAATGCTGTTACAAGTTGCTTCTGCTGTGTGTGTGCTTTAACTAAGCAAAGCAGAAACCAAAAGGTTTGGGGAGTTACTTATGCTTTTGGTGAGGTGTCCCTGGATTCCCTTCATTAGTCTGAACCAGTGGTTCTTTGGGAAGCAAACACAGCAGCTGTGCAGGAGCTGGAAGCTGCTGCTGTAGCAGTCCATTGTGTTGCTCTTTCAGAGATGGTTCTGTCAATTTTTTTCTACTCTATGCTCAAGATCAAATTTGGCTGAGGTGGCTTAGCACCCTTACTGTCATTTCACATACCAGCTTTTCTTACTTAAAATGTCTAGATATTCTTGACTAGGTGTTAGAAACACTTCACAGCTGTGGGATTTGCCTGCATACCTATGACTGAAAATGGTCTAATTTGCAGAAATACGGAGGGAACTGTATCCTCGGCATCACTGAGCTAATAAATTACATGCCTTGGCAGGTAGCTTCTTGTTTCTTTCCCAGACCTCCTTCTCAAAGCAGAAGGGCCATGTCAATAATTCATTAAATAAATCCTTATGAATAAATTAAATTGATTTAATATTTTCCATGTCAAATTATGTTGAGTAGAATGAACCTGTGGAAATATTTCTACTGGCTTTAGTGGAGATACAGGGTTCATCCTTCAAGAAATTAACCATGACAATTAAAACCAATTACAAGTTTTTTTTAACTTACTTGAAAAAGAGGTTGTCAACTGCAGTGAGGAGGAATCAGAGTAAGAGTCCACAACTTGTGCCAAAGAATAGTCGAGTGTTTACACTGACTTGCTTGCAGTGGAAACCTTGGGTTTATACCAACACAGCAGATTACAATCAGTTCCAATTGTAATATCACTGAAATAGTCCTATAAACTGAAAGTTTTAATGAATTTGTTTCCCTGACATATTTTTTTGCCCATAGAGTCTTGTGTTTACTGACTGGGAGGTTAAAACCATGCCTCATGGTGTGGTTAGCACACAGAGACTGAAGGTATTCTGCCTTGCTGCTGGCATGAAAAGAGAGCAAGGCAACCACATTTTGTTCACTTGTAGTACTTGGATTCTTTTGTAGTCCAGATATATGGTTCATGTAATTTGGCTTGGTAAATTGTAATAGTTGCATAAAAGTCACTCTCCAAAAAGAAAATCTAGTGTGGAACATGTTTATGATACAGATTCTGGAAGCACTTTTCTGGGTTTATATCAGTGTAATGATACACTCTGTAACTTCATTAAATTATTAATTTTCTTTGAAAGTTTTCAAGGATTTCTGATGAAAGTACTTATATGCAGCATGATATGTCAAACACACTTTTGTTACCACTGGCTTGTAATAAAAGAGAAAACTATTGGTTAACATCTTAATTTTGTAAGGAATGCCGGTATAGGTCATAATGCTAGTTCTTTTGGAGTCCATCTCTATTTGTGTGGCTTGCTGGCTTCCAAGGACTTGTTGAATTAAGGTAAGAGAATGATACCAGTAATGCTATGAAAATTTGTGGGATTCAATGAATGTCTTATTGCAGTAGTGTCTAACTGTAACAACATATTAACACAATGGGGAAGAAGTACTTAGAGTGGAAATTACATTAGTTGGTATGTTCCACTGTCACATTTGTACCTTATTATGTAACTATTATATTGTAACCATTTGTGTGCATAAAGCAAATGTTTGTAAGTCCCAGTAACAATATTCTCATTGGCTTAAGTGGTGCAGATTCAGTGCAGTGGTGGAGAATGCAAAAGCTAAAATGGACTGGAATGCAGGAAGAGGTAGTCGTAATACAATAACTCTCTCATGACAAATTTTGCTAATATTAAATTATTTCACTAGAAGAGGTTTTTAATAGAAGACTTGTAAAATTACAATGCCTTTTGGAGAGTTATACAATGTGTAGGATGTTTCCTAGCCATATAAAAAGTGGTTGCTGTTTCAGCTTGTGATGTTTTCAGTAAGAGCTGAATGACTACTATACATACCATCTTTTAAAGGGTTTTTCATGAAAATTATGAGACAACTGTACTACTCAAGAAGTGCATTTCTGAGACATCTCAGTATGGGAAACTAAGCTGAGTAGTACGTCTTAAACAAATTGATGATAGCCATCTCCTTCCAAGGGTGTGATTCTGCATGCTTTGAAGAATTTGAGGTGGCACAATGTATCTTAGCACATTATAGGAAGGGCTTTCTACCTCTTGGCACATTTAGCTAGTCAGTTAGCTGGACAAGGAGCTCTTTTTTTGATATTTTCATTCCCTTTCACACATCTGTGTGCTTGAAGCTTCCAGCTGGAAGGAAAATATTCAAGGCTTTTGGTCCTTGCAGGAACAGTGCTTTGTTCGTTAAAGACAACACAGATTGAAGAAAATTTCAATGTAGAATAATTATTGTTCTGTCTAGGTCAGGACATAAACCCCAAACTTTTTTGTATGCTTATATATTTTAATTTACTTAACCTTGAAAATTAAAGAAAAGTATTTTTTCTTGAAATAAAATTTCAGCATATTTTTCTTTTAGATCAGAGCATGGGTTTTGCACAAGTTATTTAAATAGTTAGTGCAGAAGACTTTCATAAAGTATTCTACATTTTGGAAAATACAACCTCAACCAAAACAATATGAATAAGATCCATATTAATAAATAGAGTCACATACTATGAGTCTGTACCTTTGACAATTTAGCTGCCTCTTTGAAACTTTATACACCATTCCTCTCCTGAAAAAACTGTAATGCTAAAGGAGTTTTCTTTGGCTTCTACTTCTTAAGGCATTTGCTAATCAAGTTTCTTCAAATGAAGAAAGCTAAATGACTATCCTATAGTTTTTGAATGTCAAGCATCTGAAAAAATAAAGTTCTTCCTTAAATCTTGATTGATAGAATAGTTTGGTAATTAGCTGAAATAGCTTTAAGCATTAAAATACAGTAAGAATCTATTTATTTATAATTAATCACATAAGATGGTATTAAACATCATTGGAAGAAATTAAGTGCCTTGAACAGAACTTGCTCTCAAGCCATGCTGGGAATAACATAGTATTGATTGCAAATTTTGGATACTTGTCATTGTCATATAAAAAGTTTCACAGGAGGGGTGCATTTATATAGCTCAAATAAAAATGCGATGCAGTGATAAATTTGCAAGCAAAATCCCTACTGAAGTTGGAAGTTTTCTGGTGTAAAAAGAGCAGGACACTAGTCTGTCTTTGTGGCTGAAGAAGTATATCAAATCCAGAGTAATGAGTCCAAGCTCCTTTTGAATCTGCATCCAAGCTCATTGCCAGCCAAAACAGTTCCACAGTGGTCAGTGGAGTATGTGAGTGCTGTTGACATGGGGTTAAGTACAACACTTTCTTGGATAACTGCATTCCCTACGCCTTAAATAATGTTAGTCCTTAGGCCACCTAGGTTATCAGAGAAAGAGTGTAATGTCATCAAGTGCAAATTTTATAGTAGTCATGAGTAAAATTAGTATTGCAAGTTACAAAGAAGCTTCCAGTCATGTGAGGAGGGAAGCTAAGGAACGGCGTTCTTGTGCTGATGGTGTGGCAAGATGGAAAGGTTGTTTTGGAGATGGACAATGATAATTTTGTTCAATCATGATAGGAAAATTCCAGGATATAGAAAATCGAGTTTATTATATCCTTGGCTATTTGATGTGTTGGTATCTCTCAGGGTAATTGAAAGAGGATACTGTTTTTTGTTTCTGTCCTTGCCTAATTATATAAATTGCGTGTTCTTTGGCTTCTGGTGGTCACCTCTGAAAGCTGGAGCAAAAATCTTTTTTATCTTTGAAATATATTTTTTCTCTTTTGACTTTTTTTTTTGTTGTCTCCTAAGTTTTGGCAAATGTCACAGTTAGGAACGCAGTGTACCCAGACCATAGTCGTGCTGTTTAAGTCATTCAGACTGCTTAGTTGTACCATATGTATATGCTACCTGTTAAACTGATTGATGTTGCTGTGGCTGGGGAATGTTTTTAGCCCTGGTTATACTATTGTACTTGCAGGGATATGATCTAGTCCATGACCATCCAGGATGGGAGATTTGGGTTGCTTTTTTTCTTTTTTTAACCTGTCTAGTCTGTCACATATATTCAAGCTATCGCTGATTCTCTCCATCTCTCTGGAATCTGTACTTTAGAGGGGTTGGTTTTGCCAAATAGCAATCTGTTTTTTTCTTTTTTTTTACCACCTTCTTGAAATTACTTTATCCTACAAGTTTCTATTAAATGAAGGAATGTTTGTTCACACAGGTAGGCAAAGGTCTACCATGTGTTTTATCTGAAGAGGACTGGGGTGATCCACAGAGTCACAGAATATGCTGAGTTGGAAGGGACCCGCAAAGATTGAGTCCAACCCTTAGCCCTGCACAGGACAATCCCCATGTGTTGGTGCAGCTATAATGAAAAGATAATACAATATGAAATACCAGTCGCTGTCCTCACTCTGCAAGTGGGCATAAGGTGTAAAGGCACCATGTGCCTGAGAGTCCATCTCATCTCTGCTGCTACCTAAGTGTCAGTACTTCTCTGTTCTTGAATTCATCTGGAATTCTAGTTTTTGTTTGTAATTTGATGCACATATTGCACGAAATTCAGTCGGTGCTTTAGTCAGTCCTTTGTGTGTGTGGAGATATGAGTGGATATGAAGTTCAGTTTAAAACTATATAAGACTGTAGCCAAAAAATTGTGTTTCATCTGCAAAATGCCATTTAAAAGGAGTGATTTCACAGGATGACACAGATGCTGTTGCTGTGTGTATCTGACAAGACCAATGAATTTCATGCAGAGAGACGTGTTTTTCTTCTGTTTGCTTAAAATTCCTACTTGAAACATGTCCTTAATATTTAACAGATTTTACTCCTTTTTTTTCTTCAGTGTGCTTTAAAGTTCACACATTGCTATGCCATGATCTTTGCTTTCAAACTTCCCTTAGCTTCCTTAGCCAGTCTACACTGTGAACCACTGGGTGCACTTGCATTTAGTATTCCTCAAGTCTGGGGTTTCAGATGCTGCTACTCTAGCTTGGATCAGTTAACAGTGTGGAGACCATGGTCTTGTTTCCATTTCACTATGCTAAGAATTTTCCATATTCATAAGTTGAAAATTTTTCTTGAAAATCAATCCCTCATAAGTGTATGTCTTTTTCCCATGTACCATCTTTGTTAACAGGTTGCAAGAAGCAGTGCCAGACATAAAAAGCCCTATGAAATGCCTTTCTTTTGAATACTAATTCCTTGGAGCGGGTGCGTTCCTCTATGTTCAGGGCTCTGCCTGGTATCTTCTTCTGCAATGGATAGTGAGTCTTTCATCTCTGCCTTTACATTTTATGCCCACTTGCAGAGTGAGGAGGACAGTGACTGGTATTTCGTATTGTATTATTTTTTCATTATGGCTGGAGCAACACAGTCTAATTGGCAGCCAGAAGGCCATGAAGTTAGTCCTTCTGTCACCTTTCCCTCATTCTTTTCTATATTTTAAAGAAGTGCAGTGAAGCTTCTTTAACAACAGTGCTTCCATGTACATGAGGAAGAGAAAGGGCCTTTCTGCAATATGTATGGTCTCTGTAGTGTTGCTGTGAAAATCGTGTGTAACTTCTTGGCATCTGTGTCCTGGAGACCAGGTTCAGCAGACTTCAAAGTAGGCACCACACCATCTAAACAGATGGGTATTAATGTAAGCATTGGATATAGATGTTACAGACATGATTCCCAGTTCCAAATGTTACAAAATGTTGTCCTGAACTTCTGCCTCTGGATGTAAAGGATTTTTTACAAATCCAGCTCAGTGGAGAGTTGGCTTTACAGTATTAGAAATTTAAGCTGTGAATTGACTGCATCATTTGGCATGTTAGAAAAGGGTGTGAAGTTGTTCAGAGGAACTTGCTTGTATTTTTGGAGGAGTTCCCATAAGCAATAGATGAAAATAAGCATCTGTGGTGTTTACCATTTTCATATGAATAAATTGTATTGCGAAGCCACTGTGGAAGAAAAAAATTATATTTTTCTGTGCTTCAAGTAGGGATGGCAGTTCATTGGGAATCAAATGAACTTCACTGAGCTCACCAGACTTGTCTGTTCCCTTATGTAACATGATGGTTATTTAGAGTGAAATATTCTTTTCTTTGCTCTTTTTGTCCTGTATTTTTTTACGTACCTGTCCAGTAGAGATGATAGATGCTTTCCTAGTCCTTGCTGACAACAGATTGTTTTTTTTGCTTCCTATGGTCTGGGCACTCTCTTGATTCTTCCATGGCTTCTTTCAGGTCCCACCAAAATGAATTTCATCTCTCCTACCAGAGTTTGTAGAAGCCCTACTGTTCTGAAAACCAGAAAGTTTTCTGAAAGTTTTTTCAGGAACTACCCCCTTTTTCCCCCTCTGTGTCTTAATTTGTGGTGTAACAATGCATATCCTGAGTGATCTCAGTAGAAGTGCCCAGTGATGAGCATTGATCTGAATTCTGAAATGAAAAAGCATCTGTGGGAGAAGTGGTGGCATCACCAGTCTTGCACTGTGACTCAGGGAAAAGCGTGGAGATGTGACTTAGCTGTGGGCCCATTTGTGGTCACGGGGAGAGAAACTTTTTTGGAGGTTGGATGCAGGGTCTCTCTATTAGTATTCTCTGCAGTGTGGAGGATATGACCTGAACCCTATTAGTTTTGTTCTTTTATAACACAGAGGGATTAGAATATGTATTTATACTGGAAGTCAGCTCCTTTTCCACGTGATCAGATTATTTATCTTTTACATCCTGCCAAAAGTGAACAGAATGCCATTTGTTTGTTTATTTGGCATTTCTAAACTATCTTTTAAAATAATTTCTTTTGGGAAGAAACATTCCCCAAATTGTTAGTTTTCTTACAGCATGTCTAGTCCAGCTAATTTCAACAAAAAAGTTGATGTTAACTGGATCATCCACTGAGGTCTTGGCTCTCATTCAGCCTGTACAGATGTTCTTTTAGAGTCTTATCCTGTCTAGATAATAGGAAGCTTGCCTAGTAAGCAACTGTGGAGCATGTTAGCATAATTCACGTAGTTCCCAGTACCTCAGCATTCAGCCTGGAGCTGCAGACTCTAAAAATAGAACAACAGATTCTGCACAGCTTAATCCTACCTGCTTGTTAGCTATTATCTTCTTAATAAGGAACCAGCAGCCACCCTTTGTTTGTGGAGAATCTTTCACTCAAATGGTTTTGCTTTTCATTTGGGAATGAGTCTGAGGTTTTGGCCATTTCATTAGTAAAGTGTTGTGGATATGTGTGTGCTGATACTAAAACAATCATATTTAGATGCATGTGTTTTTAGAATTTCTTTTTTAGTTTATGCAAACTCAAAACAAAGAGGACCAGACGTCATTGCTTAGTAAGAGATGAATAAATTAAGTAGGTGAGATGCTGTGATTTTTTAAAAAAATTTTGATTTGGTTTTCCCTTGGGCAATTCTATTTGATAAGAGTGAGATTGTCATCTCTCTTTAAGGACAAGCAGGTTGTAGGGGAAGATGCAGAAAGTTTGCAAACAGCTTTTCACCCATACCTTCCCTCTCACTGTCAGCATACTGTGTCATTATTATGCTGAGGGTTTCTGTCAACACCAGAGAGATTTATGCATGTTTAAGTGCAAATAGTACATGAGAATTGCAATCAAAAATATTTATGGCAAGAAGTTGAAAACGAGCAACTTGAGTTTAATTTCTGCAACTTCCAGAGATAACTTTTATGATTTCTCGAAGGCACCTTGCCTGTTTAATTTTATAGGGTTACTTTGTAGGGTTTGGGCTTGGTTTCTGTAATGCAGAGAGGATATGGTTTCGTTTACCTCTTTGTAAACTCTCTACAAACACATGCACAGTCTAATGAAGCTCTCAAGCCTGGTTTGAGCCTGTATGTCAAGCAGTAATACAAGTGGCCTACTAATAGATAGGATAAGAAACAAAGGAAAAATACTACATAGTATTTTTGGAAACAGCAGAAAGGCTGAGCAGACAAAAAAAACTTTGTCGGATAACTGTGGATAAGATCCGCAAGAGCGGTTTATCATCTAGAGATTTAAATGTCCTGTTCACTCCACTTGTTTCCTTTAGAAAATAGGACTTAGACATCTAAATCACTTGTGCATTCTTGAAAATTTATAAATATGACTTATAAATATGGATCAATATACTAGTCATGTAGCAGATGGAGTTACGAAATGCAACAAAGTGGAATCAGCAATTTTAAATTTCAAGGTAAATTTATTGTGTGCTAATAACATATGTAAAATTAAATGATTTATTGATTGAAAGAAGGATAAAGATGATCAATGGATGAAAAGTTTACATGGTTTTTGAAATTTATGTGACTAAAATTCTAGATTTGGGAAACTATGTTTTAATCTGGGAGATAAATGAGAGCTGCACTGAAAAATACCAGTTATTGGTGTTTCTGGACTGGGATTCCCAATGTAGCTCATGTTAGTCCATCTACTTTTAAAAATTCACACAGAAATATTGCTAGGGACTTTAGAGTCTTCTGAAACCACTGAAAGGGGAGGTAAAAAGAAGAATATCTTGTCTGGAGTTTTAACTCTCTTCTGGATATGCACATTTAACACCTGTGCTTTACAAGGCTGAGAGTGGTAGTGATTACCTAAGTGCTCCTGAGCTGCAGGAATTTGTGTCTGGTAGACCAAAGATTGACTGGCAAGTTGGGACATCTTTCAGGACATTGTAAATGGTGATATTCTGAAAATCAAGCCCATTTCTGTTCCTCCTGTAGGTTGCCAATATATGAGCCATCCCAAACCATTAGCTGCTTTTGAAAAGCTTACCCTACTTGCCTGAGGATGGTAGGGTTTTACATGGCACATAAAACTCCTGACTTGCTGTTACATGCTTTTAATAGACTGCTGCAAGTTAGAATTTGACCATTAGGTTCTTGTTCTGTTTTTCTGAGTTTGTATATATTGCTGGCAGTGCCAGAGCACTGTAACTTTGACCTACCTCCAGTTGAAGGTTAGGGAATGTCTGGTTATTTATAACCAGCAAGCACAAGTATTCTTTTCAGGCAGTAGCAGCTATGTACAAATATGCTTTAATATAATTTTGTTGATTTTGCATATAGCTATCTGGTCTGTGCATCAGTCAGCAAAATCGGAGATGTTGGGTCTAGTCTAAAGCAATTTACTAGCAAAGACTTGGTATTTTAAGGCAAAACTTCTGTGGGATTTACACATTGCATTTACTTTCACAGACCTATTATTACACAAAAGTGAAGTTAGGTTAAAATTTGTACACAGAGGTATGGTTCAATGATAACCACTCAAATGTCAAAAGGATTTCATGCATAGACAAGTTATATTTAATACATATTTTATGATGCAATTAGTTCCTAAATGTGTGAAAATGATCACCTGATAAACTTTATATGCTGGCGCCATCTTGTACTTGGCACATTTTTGTTTCAAAGCCTGGTTCAATTCCCATGGAAATTGGCATTTCTTTTATTCCACTATTTTGCTTCATGGAAAGTTACTAGCTCTTGGAATCCTTTCTTCCTGAAAGTTCTTAGAAAATTATGTTCTAAAGCTTTTAAAATCTTGAACACACCCATAGCTCATAATGAGCTATCCTTGTACACAGAAAGTATTGCTATTTCAAGTCAGAATAACACCCTTGGAAGGTTGGGTTTTAATATTACACAGTTCTGTGTTGTCTGACTGCATGTGATGAGAACTGTTCAAAAATGAGAAGTTGTCACCGAGCAGCGCAAGTGCAGAGAACTGCAATCTCCTATGTATTTCTTGAGTCCCCAAGGGAAAAGAAATTAAGTATTTAAATTGCACAGTATCAATGATGCACTGACCAGTGAGAAGGATCAGCCTCTGAAGCTGTGGCTGCCTCCACTGCGGGTACTGACTGGGCTTGGGTGCCCTGAAAAATGCAAGCCTGATTATAGGCAGCAGGATGTTTCTGCTAGAAACCAACTGTTGTGACAGAGCATGTGGGAAAAGAGCTATGAAAGTTCTGGATTCAGGGGCATTTAAGGCTGATCTTCTTGTGAACTTGTCTGGAGGGGTTCCTGTGCTAGTGAGCAGCATGGCCAAAGTGCATCTGAGCTAGGTCAGCTGCTGCCCCATGGTCGCTGCACGGAAGTGACCCAGGTACTCAGTACCTTTGATGACATGTATGAAGTTACTGAAAATGTATAGTAGTTTGCTATTGTAGTTTGGCTTTTTGGCTCTGGTGGGTTTTGTTGGTTGGGCCCTGCGAGTGTGCCTCAGAGCACCCAGTTTCTGTGCTTCATTGTGGGAACTCAGGACACGGCAGGCATGGGCATGCTGTGCTTTGCAAGATATAATATTTGTGTTTTCTGGATGCTCTGAATGGTTTGAATACCCGAAGCTATAGCGTTAATAACAATTATGAAGTAACTTGAAGAATTTTTTTGTTTTGTTTTGTATGGAGCTTTTGCTTAACTTCCACAGTTGTCTCATCAATGCATTAACTGAGGATCTCTGAAAACACGCAGCAGAATCAGTTTTTACTGTGCTTGAAGGCAAGTGTTACTGCAGAGCTGGTAGAGGCTGAAGCAAGTGATCACCGTGTTTAAGACCCGAGGAGGGCCTATTTCTGTGTTGGTAGAAGAGGACATTTTGGAAGTGCTCTGACCTTCGAAGACTTTTGGAGGAAACAGGTTGCAAATACTACTTAGCAATGTGCTCTGGGAAATTAAAAATGTTGATGGAATCTTCTTGCTTTCTCTCCACCTGCATTCACGGTGGAGTTCCTAGTGAGTCTGTCTGAGCTGAAGAAAAACCTTCAGTTTGACCCATCAGATACTTTGTTGTTTTAGTGCTTTTGAAGTATTTACCATGCCACATAGTAATTTGAAAAAATCCCAAAAGTTGCTTAAATGATCCTGGAACAAAACTTGATTTGTATGGCTTTCTGGAATAATTTGTTCCTTCAACAGAAGTGGAGGACTCTGCTTTTTGGTTCTGTTGTGGAACACTGGAGCCTTGAACAGGCACCTCCACTGAAAAACAGTTTCCCAAGAAATGATGGGCAACCTGTTCACTTGGTAACAGGACTCCAGTTAGGAAGTAGCTCTCAATTTCTGTTCTAGAAGGTGATGAGTGGTTCTGCCTGATGGCCGTCTGGTCTAGGTGTGAGTTGAGCAAGTGATCTGGTGTTTGAAAGACAAAAATCCTTGCAACGGGAAATAACTGATATTTTCATTTTCTTGACAACGAGTGGTTGAATTGTGCTGAGAGTCACAGTGCACTGCAACTGTATTAACTGTGGGTTTTGCAGAAGCACAAAAATTGGAGACTTGAACTACTTTTCTTTCCCTTTGAGTGACTTTGGTTTGTGGGAACACACACATCTCAGCTGCTCCTTGTGCAAGTGCAAAACATGAGTCACAAACATGATCATCACAAGCACAAAACTCACATCTGCAAAGTTTTAAGGCAGTGGCTGAAGTGGAGCTGCCATTTCTGACAGCCAGCCCTGCACCCTCTTCTGACTGAATGGACAACTTCAATGCTCAGCTCCTCTTTTATCCACTTGCAACAAAATCTTGGTTTCTTGTTGAGCTTATTTTCTTTGTGCTAATATTGTTAATGCATCTGTAGTCCTGTAATTGTTCCACTCAGAAAGCTGACATATAAGTAAGTAAGTAAAATGGTTATTTACATATCTGTAAGTTTGCTGCCAAAAGCCAGCGAATCCCTTTTTATATCTTGGTGCGCAAATTGTTTCTAATATGCAACACATTTTTAATTTAGCCCTTACATCCGCATTATTACTATTTAAATGCCATCGCATATCTGTGGCACTGTTTGATGTATTCTGGATAGGAAGGGAGTTCTGCTCGAGCTGTATCAGATGTAACTCCATATGGCATTGTTGTGTGCAGCTAAGATGCTTGCCAGTTCCAATTTGGAACATGACATTCAATGCAAATATATCATGATACTACTGCATTGCAAGGATTTGAGCTGATCGCTGTGCTCTGCTGGTTGTAGGAATATATGGTTACAGTGTTGAGGTTATGGAATATGCTTTTGCATTTTTATGCTTAATGAGATAGAGGTGCAGGTAACTTTTTGATGCCCTAACCATTCCAGAGTTGGCTAAATGGGCCATTGTTTACAGGGCACAACCAAAAGAACATTTTGTATGTGTTCTAATGAAATAGTATCGTACACACCTTCTCTGAAGTGAAGAAAAAGAAAAATATGTTATGTTTCTGAACTACCTGAGTCTCTGATACCAGACTTAGGTCTAAAGATTCGAAGAAAGTTAGAGGTAGCTCTGAAAGGGTGGGTGAGAGTAAGAAGACAATCTGCCTATATGTTTGGGGAATTGAATTTATGGCTCTCTCTTAAAATATTGGCACCAGATGCTTCAGAGGGGACAGGTGGTTGGTGGGTTGCCATCTTCCTCTTCCTCCTCTTTGGTACCAGCTAGTGGGCCACAGTGACGCAGGGCAGATCATGCTGTACTTTGAAAGACTAGCCTTGCCTACGGCGATGTGCAGTGCAATATCTTTTCCTGTCCCTTCCTTGATGAAGGCTCTGGTCGGCTCTCTTCTCCTCCTCTACGTTTGCAGTGATAGTTGTGTCCAACAGATCTTTGTAAATACTGTGTAAGATTTGCCTTTCCTGCATCTGTTGGCCTACCATCATCTGCATCCTCTCATAGTGTTTTCCTGAGTTTGTTCCTCCTACATCTTGCATGCCAGCATCTTCTTGGCTTTTTGGAAACACTGGCTGTCTTCTGCTTTCTGTCTTCAGCATGCACAGTTAATCCTGGTATTAAAATCCATATAAAAGGTTATTTTAGGCTTTATCTAAAGTAAAAGTAAATCCCATAAATTTCATGTAATGTGCCATTCATTTTGATCCAGTGTGCAGATGAATTATGACCAGAATTGTTTGTAATAGCATGGGAAAACCCATTGTAGTAGCATGCTAGGTATGCAGCAGAGCTTCTCCTAAAAAAGGAAGGATAAAAGGGGTAAAAATAAAGGATCAGAAGTAAAACAAGAACTTACTCTGTTGTTCATAGTGACAAGGGAAGTATATGAGTAATTTAGAAGTCACTGAAACAATTTTAGGGTACTAATTCTGAGAAATAATTACATTTCTGCCTGTTATATTAGCATTCCCTAACATTTTGTAAGTGAAAAAAAATCATGGTAAAAATAAATAAATATCACGGCAGCAAGCAAGCATAGCAAGAACAGATGCTGATTCGGTCGTCTTGTTAGTGACTTAAAAACGCCACTGTGCATGGGTACAGAACTGACAGCCTCTGCCGAGAAATGTATCACTGGTAAGTTACCCAAGCTGCTAGGAAACAAGAAATGTGGAGATTGAGAGATAAACCTGGGATCCTGGAAACTCTTATAGCAGGCTGAAACACTGTTCTGTTGTCAGTAACAGTCCACGATGCCTGAAATAAAATCCATTTTTCATAGCTTGTTGGCAAGAGATTTTGAAAGAAATGTCTGACGTTTTCAAGCTGTGTGCAAATCAAAAGAAGTATTAATCTGAAGTCCACATGATAAAATATTCAGTTCGTGAGATAAAATATTTTAAATCCTTCTTAAGGGGACCAAACTTGTTAGCAGATGCTGCTTGACGCAGTTAAAATTGCAGCAACAGAGGTGCAAACTTGTTGGCTTGTCTGATGACAGCTGCATAGCTGAGTTGGGAGTAAACCAATATTGGACATGACTTGCAATATATTTGAGTTCCTAATAATGTACCACCTACAGGGTATGAGATGGCTGAACTATGTTGTGTATGGAGCTATTTACAGAGATCCTGAGCTGGCATGCAAAACATTGTGTGAGAGACTTTGTGTTTGAGTGTAGCAATAACACTGGATTTGAATGACTGGAAAAAGAAAGTTTTCCATATAAAGGAGGGTGATGGCACCAGAGGCTCCTGCAGCTCTGAGCTTTCAGTAATCTGCAGTGACAATTCGTTTTCCTTGTGGCCTGTCTATGTCTAATTTTGCTTATTCCAACTGCCTATTTGTTCAGGGGAAACAGAAAGGAGGTTTGGCTTTTGTATCTATTGAAGGCCATATATATGGTTGTTGGATGAATGTTGCATCATGAAGGATGGCAATTTTGGTTGCCCTGTTTTACATCGTGTTAATTACTGCTAATGATACTACCAATGATAATATTATTTCTAGTCCGTGTTCTCCAATTTGAAGTTAAGTCTGCAAAGAACATGTGATGACCATAAAGACTGTAAGTTTTTAATAATTAGGAGAGGGTTTTTTCCATCTTCTAGTTTGTTAGACTTCTGTTTCTTGTATTTTCAAACCTTGGTCTTCCTGGCAGGAGCTTGAGGAGTAGAAACTTAAAAAAAGAATATACAAGTGAAACCTGAAATTTCCATGTAGCTGTGTGGACCCAAACATTTTAAAAAATCCCACAAATGAAGCAATGCTGAATTGATCTTTGAACTTTCTCCCAGGTAGCTACACTTGATTTGTCTGTGTGGTGCTTTTTGTGCTTGTGGTTTAGCTGTGTCACTTTTAAGGCACATGTTTGATGAATTGTGTGTTGCTTGCTTTGCTGGCCCTATAAAATGCGCATGAAATAGGACTGACCTCCAACAGCTCTGGAGAAAGAAATGATTCACTCACTACAATCCATGATGGTTCTGCAACCGTAATTTTCGGAACACTTTGTATTTCTGTTTCATTATTCACTTTCATAGATTAGTATGACCTGATCCCAATTTATTTTATTTTTATATAGAATTTTTTTTTCTACTGCCCCTTTCTTTCTTTATTTTGTTTTTGCATCTGTGGGTAACAAAGCTCAGCTTTACATTACAATAACTGTTCATTCACAAAACTCACCTTAGGGAAGACTTGTGTCTACGTAGTCATTCTGACTAAAATTTCCTGTGTGAAACAAGGAATTTGCATTTCATTTAAAGAGAACAGAATCTGTCTGTTTTGGTGTTTTCTGTTTTTCCCATCACCATGGTATCTTAGCACTTGGTAATTCTGCAGACTGAAAGAGCAAACTAAGTTTATTAAGAAAATTTACTTGATGATGCAATATTAGTTCAAGAATCCCCACATGGTAGACTTTTTTATAGAATGTATATAAATTCATTAAGCCCGAGCATGGAGCTAATGTAGGTGCAAATAAGAGAGACTCACCTACAACATTTTTTCATTGAAAAGGAAATGGTTATGCCTGGCATCCTGCATACCTAGTGAGCAGTGGCAGTCAGCATAGCTTTGCATTGTTTCTTCTTTCCAGGAAGAGAGAGTGGCTATGAAGAGCAGGTATTATAAACCGATGATGAAATGTTTCTGATCTATCTGAGTGTTTTGAGAAGTATGCATGCTGAGTGCAAAAGACAGGGAGTTGAGTTCCTTGGTTAAAAAGAAAGTTGGCACATTGAAAAGGACATGGTTTAAACTCAACCTCTATGTGACAGCTGGTTCATTCTTTTCCTTTTGCTTTTGTGCAATTAGTCCTTTTACTGCATTACCTCCATGGGTCGTTCGTAGAGAGTTTTGGGACACACTAAAATACACAAAACCTAGCAAAAGATTTCTACTCTGAGTTTGTCTAAGACTGATGTTCTTTTTTCATTGCTTTGTCCCTGTCTTAACTCCTGCTTTGAATTGGGAAAGTCATAGATTAGGATGAGTGGATTAGTCAGGTGTGTAATAATGTTACCATAATGGATTATGAAAAAGTGAGGTATGGTAGGAATGACAGAAATAAAATAGCAATTGAAGAAGATGTGTCCAGAAAGATGCATTTTCAACAATTAATCTGATTTTAAGAATAATTGGATAGAGGAAACAGAAATTGTTGATCATGAAAAGAGGAAAAGCATCATTTAACTGAAGATTTAAAGCTGAGTAGAACTTCAAACATCTAGATGAGTTATGATACAATGCCTGGAAACATATGGGAGTACAGAGAAGTTGAATGGAAAAAACAAATCCTCATTATTGTATTTTACTGGCATGACAACCTCAGGGCTGGTTCACGGACTACTTTAGTTAATTTATGCCTTTGTATTTCAGACCAATAAAAATCCTTGTTTCAGGACTTCCTTCAGTATTTGTAACCATCATCCCAGATTCCCCAATTTCTTAAGTAACCCAGATTGTTATGTAAACAGGGACTCTGTTCCACAGTGACTGTTAGATCCATTTCAGTCTTGATATTCTGAGACTGTATTTTTCTACCATAGGAAACATGTAAGTTTTGACTCTCTTCATTAAGGAAGGTAAATTTAGATGATGCTCTGAACAGTACATGCTGAAAAATTTTCTTTGCAACAAATTCTGGAAAGTGGATCTTAGTTTTCTTTAGGGACATTTGCAAATTCCTGTGACATCTGTAATACCATTTGTGCAAGTCTCATCCCTAGAGCAAAGAGGATTTGTATTGTAGTTATGACTTGTTACGAGAGTTATAATATCAACAGTCTCAGTGAAACTGGATCAGATTGGATGGCTTACAGAGGAAGCTCCCTTTCTGCATGATGATTTCCTTCTGTGGTGAGTCTCTGACTGTTCTGATAAAAACTGATGTTGGCAAGGGGAAAAATGGTGGCTTTTTCCTTGGTAGTATGTAGGCCTTGGCACTACACTAGAAGCAGAGGAAGGGAATCTAAGAAGGTGATATTCTAGAGGACAAAAATTAGAGAAGTAGGTGAGACATTGCCTGTCCAGTATGTGCAGTTCTGCTAGCCCTTCTTTTGTGTAGGAGTCCCACTTATGGAGAGATACCCAGACTGGCACGTAGGATGTTTGCAGCATGCCCCTGCAAACTTTGATGTGAAAATGGGAACTTCATGAAGTGAGGTGGAACCCACAAGCTGAAATACAATGTGAGGTTATACAACATTAAGCAAGTGTGCTTAGGGGTTGCTGTAATATAGGCAGTGAAGTAATAGCTGATCAAAATAACTCATAGAAATAAGCAGAATAAAGCTTTAAGTCACTGGCTTTCCCCACCAACTCAAGCATGGGTTAGTACACTACAGGAAGCTGCACTGTCTATATCTGTGATTTAGTACAATGTTCAGGTACCATGAGGATGAACACGCATAAAGGTATATATAGATTAACAAGGGGCATTAAATCTTGTGGAGGAAAACAGAAGACGATTGTCTAAGCATTGAGCATTCTTTTAAAAATGTGCAAGCCTTTTTCTGCATGACCTTTTTTATTGCTAGCCTCAAATAAAAGAGCAGAGTTTATACTTTATCCTTTGGGCTGATGGAGCTGAAGTGCAGATAACCAAAATATATTCTATTATCCTATCAAAGGAACTTGGACCTTGACTGAAGGAAAAGATAAGGCCTTTCATGTGAGCCTTATCTGTACGTTTCTGTATCTTTTTCATCAGTTGTGATAGCTTCTGAATAAAATGAATGGAAAACATTTTTACTGATGTTAGGCAAGTAATGCATTTCTTGGCTCTTAAAAAAGTGGTAATATATTAGTTAAATTTGAACGATGAAGTAGGTTTTGTGAAGTGTGTTCACCATCTATAGCCCCAGTCTCCCTTTGTTGCCAAGGAGGAAGATTCAAACTAAAATTTTAAGACTGCAGGAGGAGATATGTTCAACAAGGTACTGTAATTCTGCATACTATTTTCTTCCAGTTGCAGTTGTGAAAAAAAGGTTCAGTCCCTTGTAAATGGCACTGACTTAAAGAGGACCAGCCTCTGTATTAGAGATGGGAATGCAGGTGTTCAGCCAAGAGAGGTATTCAGACTTTCTTTGTTAAGGAGTTGCCTTTAGGAGCTAAACTGCCATAGAAAGTTTCCTGTGGAGCCAGTAAGATAAAGGATGCCTTTGCAGAACAACTCAGAAAAGAGGTGTGTGTCCCTAAACTGGTTTCGCAAAGTAGGTGCATAACACAGACACCCAAATTTAGATGTCTAAAGAATACTGTTTGAATATTATCCTAGAATGTATGTTGCCGTAGTCATAAGGAAAACAATCTGCGTCCCGTAAAGTATTTCTGCCTCATAATGATTTCACTGAATAACTGTTGTAGTTGTTTACTCTTCTGTGAAAACAAGATTATCAGTCCAGTCAGGGCATTATTTTTGTGGTTAAGAATATGATTGGATTTTTCTGTAACAGAGCCAATGAACTAATATATGTACTAAAGCCTCTTTCAGTGAAGCCCTATCTAATTTCACCTACCCTGATGCTCAAAACTGGGATTGAAAGAGTACATAAAAAGAGCATGTTTACGCTTCTAATGTGCCTTTGTCATGAAATATCTTTTACACCACATGTGTTATCCTTTGTTTTTACTGCAGACATGCTGCATTTCTTTTCCTGCACTGTGCCAGATGTTTGATGTTCAGTGGTTAATGGAAAAGGGAAAATTTCCCCCCTGTCCTGTTCCTCGGTACAGAACAAATGTGAAATAGGAATGCTAATTAATATAAATCCATTGCCAAGGGTCTAGTGTTAAGGGAAATTTAGCCCACTTGCATTAAGGGTGTATTGTGATTGTTCCTAACAAAGATGCCTTACTTCTTTAGAAAAGCAGTTGTTACTAGCAACAGCCTGGATATATTATGAAATAGACCACCAGTCTGCTTAATGTGTGATGTTAAGTAATTGCTGTGTGAATTTTACAGCCACATCTCTTGTACCACATGAAAGCAGTCTTTTATTAGAAATTTTAGGGCCTGTTTCTTATCCTTACCACTGTATTGACTTTGACAGAATTGGCTTTGGCACCTGGTTTACACAGAGAGACCAGTGAATTGCTGAACCTGCTGTCTGATCAGACAGGAATCACAGCCCTTTTTTTGGAGCTCAGCATCGCAGGAGCCCTTGGTGTCTTCTGAACGGAAAACAGACTTTCTAATGATGTATTCAGGGCTCTAAATCTTTTTGTGTAAAACTATTGCGCTTGGTGTTTGGAGAATTAAATCAACATAAAATTTATCTATTGCTTAGCGAAGTCACTGACCAAACAGCTTGTAGGCAGTGATTACATTGTACTTTCTAAAGGCTTATTAAAAGATGCGATTTGTATTTTGTCTTCATTAAATTATTTTGAATCTTAGAATTAAACACTTTGAGCCAAGCTGGGAGGTTTCATCGCAGCTGTATATATTGCATAACCCCCTAGAGTGCAGGCTCTGTAATTTATGCAGAAATCCTTGGGAAATAGGACACAGTCTCTGTCTGACAGTTGTGTTACAGTAACAACATAACTCATATCTTTGTAGCAGGTCTGACTAAATTTCTTGTCCGCAGATTTTTGTAGTTTCCAGTTAAGTCAATTACCAATAATATGGTAAAGATGATACCATTTTTTTTCAATGTACTGACTGGTCCCTTGTGGCTCTGTGCAAATATGCATTGCACTTGGTTGTGGGCAGACAACAGCCTTGCCTCTCCAGAAAGGCTGCGTATCTTACTTTTCACAGTGTACAAATAGTGAGCAGGTATGGGAGAAAAGAAGGCAGGGAAGCAGGTAACTATTTATGCAGGCACAAATTATTTATCTGTCTCCTCTGAATTAGGGATTAGAAGAGGGCTTGTTGCTCAGGTGCTGCTCCATATTGCTGAGTATTGACAACAAAACCTAGTATGAGTCTTTTTTCCTCATACCAAATCAGAACAAGGGTACATTACACCTGGCCTTGCTGGAGGCAAAAGGCACAACACTGCTTTTTCAGTTCAATTTTGTATGAACCTCACATTGTGTATAGAACAACCAGTTGCACAAGATAAACAAAGAAATGTTGGATTTCTGAAGTTTCACAAACTTTAAAATAAAACAATCTAAAATACACAACAAGTAAGGTGTGAGTCTTACAGCTTAACTGTTATTCAGTTTAATGGGAGCCTTTTTTAAAGAACCTAAACTACTGTGTAGCTGATACCAAGCACCAATAATTTCTTGCCCAACCCACATGTAAAAACTCTTTTCATTGGTTGTGTTTTGCTTCTGACCACTAAAAACCTCAGCCACTGTTGTGTTTGCTGTGGCTACACGTGCAGCGACCACAGAAAGTTGTTTCAAACCACTGATCAAAGTTTTGTTTCTACTGGTTGCTGCTTTAACATGATTTTTTTTGTTTGTGCTGTCGTGTTCACTTTGGCTTTCAGAACACAGTGGGATTAAAGTTATGTTTTTAAGAAAAGATTTTTTCAATTTCAAACATTAGTAGGAATGGCTGGCTGACTGTCTCCTGAGCTCTTGAGTTTGGACAGAGGAGCTAGAACAACAGGTATCGTTAATAATTGCAGGGTTTGATATTGTATAGGAATCCAGCTATGGCAGTAGCCTGGAAATGTGAGTAATTTGGCTCATGGTTCATACTGAGAACTGGGAAAATCTCCAAACTGAAATTTGCAATGGAAGATGTTAACACAGTGAAAGCAACTAAAGAAAATTTTGTTTGGACATGAAGGATGACCCTCTGTTAAGACAGCTGTGTCTCACCCTATCTGCATGTCCCTTGAAATCTTGCTTTATGCTAACAGTAGGACGTCCTGTTGTATGCACTTTTGGAAGTATTAGGAGTTTACCTGACTGTATGTTCTCTGTTACTATCTTCAGTCTGTCTCCTTTTTCCCTATTGAATTTTAAAGAACCGCTCAGGTGACGGATACTCCTGAAAACCCACTACAACTAAAGAAAAGATTATATTTCAAGGTGGGGCAGAACAATGAGCATGAAGATACTTCATGATATCTGTCCAGCTCTGGTATGAGGCTGGGAGTGAAGTCTTGCTCAGCATTATGAAAAAACACCTTTTCAGGCTGAAGCATGACCACAGTGATCTCTGCCTATTGCTGCCAGGACTGTGACTACCCTGAGAGCCTGCTCTTATAAATCTGCCCTCTCTAAAAAATGCTTTGTTGTGTATGGGTTGCCTTTCTGGGGGATCTGAATTAGTGCAAGAAAAGGCGACATCGACTGTGAGAGAGACTGCTGAATTGGACTTCAGCAATTTTTTTGGCCATTTTCTTAACCTTTTGAAGTCCAGAGAAAATATCTCTTAAATTGCTGTGGTCTTTTCTTCACTGTACCTTTGCTTTCTTAACCTTGAGCTGTTTTTCATAATCTCTGATGGGACACATGCAGGGTTTATTTGCCATAGCAGGAACTGCAGATGAGACTCCAAGTGTAATCTCTGTAGGTTTAACAATTTCTTTTCTTTTACTGTTAGAAGATGATAATGGTAAAAAATGATCACTGTTGTTTAATAGACATGAGCTCTAGTTGTCCGAATCTGTCTGTTAACACCTGCTAGCTAATGAGGCAGTTACCTCTTTTGTGTTATCCCATTCTTATACCCTGACTATACTATGGGAAGCTTGCTCCTCACCCACTTCAGGGATAGCCCAGCTAGGTCACTGCTGGCTTCCTCTGGGACCTCCCAGCCAAGCCTCTGATTTTGTGGAGCAGATACGAAGTGGTTGCCTGTGAGTGTGGGATAATCCTGGAGCAAATCCTTGGCTTGCCTTAGTCCCAGCTGTATGACTGTGTCCTGCCTCTGGGGCCCAGGTGAATCAAACAGCAAGTTTATCCAAAAAGGCTAATCAATACAGGTGCAATTTAACTGCTAGATGCAGTTTGAGGTACGTGTCCTCATGAAAGATCATTTTTGAGGAAACAGTGGATCTCCAGGTAGGAAGAGGGCTGCATAATAGAACCTGTCTGGTTTTATTATATGTGGGCGCTCATTTTGGAGAAGAAGTTGTTTGACTGTGGCATTGTTTGGTTGGGGCAGCATAAGTGAGCATTTGTTTTTACTTTAAGTAGAGGCATGAAAGATAGAGGTATTGGCAGAGACATGCACACTAAATTTATTCATCACTAAATAGGCATAATTGTTCTTTAAAGGCAAAAGGCAGTGCAGAAATTACATCAGTCTGTTACAGGGTGAGAATGGTCACTTTACAAACAGGGACATAGATGGAGATATTTCATGCTTTCTTTGCCTCTATCTTCAACGTCAGTGACAGGCTAAAGGAGTCCCAGTACCCTAAGCTCGAGGACCATAGCTGCAAAATAAACTCCCAGTTGACCCTGAAGTTGGGAGGGATCTTCTGCTCCAGCTGGATCTCTATAAATCTATGGGGCCTGATGGGATTCATCCAAGAACACTTAAAGAGCTTACTGATGGCATCATAAGGCTTCTCAATGATTTTTGAATGGTCTTGGAATCTGAAGAGGTTCCAGCCAACTTGAAGCTGGCAAATGTTATCTGGATTTTCAAGAAGGGCAAAAAGGAGGACCCTAGAAACTACAGGCCTGTCAGTCTCACTTTAGTGCCTGATAAAGTTATGGGTAAGGTTATTCTGGGAGGTATTGAATATTACCCAAAATATAACACAGTCTTTGGTAACAGCCAGCATGGCTTCATGGGAGGAAATCCCTGTTTGACAAATATGATTTCCTTCTACAGCAAGGTAACTCCCCCTAGCTAATCAAGGAAAGCCACTTGTTGTAACGCTTTTGGATTTCAGTAATGCTTTCAATACTGTCTGTCTCAGAATCCTTCTGGACAAAATGTTCAGCACAGCTGGATAAACACATCATGTGGTGGGTGAGCAGTTGGCTCATGGGTCAAGCACAGAGGATGACAGTGAATGGGGGAATATCAAATTGGTGACCTGTCACTAGTGGGGTTCCACAGGGCTCCATCTTAGGCCCTGTGCTCTTCAACATCTTCATAAATGACTTGGACACAGGACTGGAAAGGATACTGAGCAAATCTGTAGACAGCTCAGAACTGAGAGGAGCTGCTGACTCCCTTAAAGGCAGGAAGGCCCTGCAGAGAGACCTCGACAAATTAGAGGGCTGAGCTCACCAACCAACAAGGGGAAGTGCTGGATTCTGCACCTGGGATGGGGCAACCTTGGATGTACATACGGACTGCGGAATTAGATGCTGGATAGCAGTGCTGTGGAAGGGAACCTGGGGGTCCTGGTTGATGGCAAGCTGAATATGAGTCAACAGTGCCCAGGCAGCCAGGAGGGCCAACCATGTCCTGGGGGGGCATCAGGCAAAGCATCGACAGCCAGTCAAGAGAGGGGATTGTCCTGCTCTGCTCTGCACTGGAGTGGCCTCACCTTGAATATTGTGTGCAGTTTTGGGCACTGCAATATAGGAAAGATATTAAGCTATTAGAGAGTGACCAAAGGAGGTCAACGAAGATGGTGAAGAGCCTTGAGGGGAAGCTGTATGAGGAACAACTGAGGTCACTTGGTGTGTTCAGCCTGGAGAAGAGGAGACTGAGAGGAGACCTCATTGCGGTTACAACTTCCTCATGAGGGAAAGAGGAGGGGCAGGCAGTGATCTCTTCTCTGTGGTAACCAGTGACAGGACCCAAGGGAATGGCCTGAAGTTGTGTAAGGGGAGGTTTAGGTTGGATATTAGAAAAAGGCTCTTCACCCAGAGGGTGGTTGGGCACTGGAACAGGCTCTCTGGGGAAGTGGTCACAGCACCAAGCCTGACAGAGTTCAAGAAGCATTTGGACAATTCTCTCAGGCACATGGTATGGTTCTTGGGGCTGTCCTGTATTTGACCAGGAGCTGGACTTGTGGATCCCTTCCAACTCAGGATATT
The DNA here is from genome assembly GCA_013396655.1 of Campylorhamphus procurvoides. Classification (NCBI taxonomy): domain Eukaryota; kingdom Metazoa; phylum Chordata; class Aves; order Passeriformes; family Dendrocolaptidae; genus Campylorhamphus; species Campylorhamphus procurvoides. The sequence goes on from WBMV01000653.1 coordinate 55,101, forward strand.
CTGTGATTCTCTTCTCCTTTTCTTCTCTATTTGTAGTATAGAAGTGATGATCTTATGGGGACTGTTTCACATAGACCCGAAGCAAGACAAACTGGGCCTAAATGCTGGGCCAGCAAGCAGAGGATAGCTGATAGTCACAACCCTATTTTGCTCCACAGTTGAACAGCAAACACCTTGTCCCCCTTTCTCCTAAAGCTGTTTTCTGATTTTTCCTGTTTCTTTCTTGTTTCTGTGTCTTTTCTTTTCCTTTCAAACTCCCTCTCCAGATTAAAGAAAAATAGCCTCCATTTATTTTAATGGTCCATATTTCTGTCTGTGAATGTTGCATCTGTTCTTGTACAAACTGTTCCAGTTCAAAGGGGAACAGTTCTAAAACTGTTAGTCTCCACTTCTGGATGCTGATGTTTTGTCTGCTGAGAAATTGACTTTTCTGGTCACTGGTAAAATTCATTTGGAAAGATACGGAGCATCTGTTCATAACTTGTCAAGCAGATGGAGCCAACTAAGTGAAAAAGCATTTTTGTGCCCATAGCCCCTTCAAAGCATTGCCTTCCAGCTGCTTCTTTCTTTAGAAAGGGTATATTGCAGAAGACGTACTGAATTAACTGGAGTTGCTATTCTTAAGTCCAAATGCCCACAATCAGATGATAAAATAACCACGATACTGAATCTGGATGGAATCATATGAATAATTTTCTCTAATGCCTAAGCTGACTTAACTGTAAGTCAGATCACCATGTTCTGTGCAGAGGAAAACTTGAGTTTTCTGGTTTAATGAAGTGCTTTGGATGTACAAATAGTGAGATATATAGTGAGTGAACAGATGATACAATTTAGACATTTAGATAAATTTTGATGGGCTTCCTCACAGAAGACATTCAAGTAATATGATACGTACTTATAGGGCAAAAGGCAGTGGTGCATAATTATTTGGAACTGGCCAAAAGATGCAAGTAGGAGTTTCTGTCACGAATTTTCATAGTGGTTCAAATGTTGCAGTGTATTTGTTCCTGATGATTTATATGAACTCTTTGCCTGTGTTGCTGAAATTAGGGTCAAGGCTGACCATAAATGTAACAGCCATGGATCTTAGTTAATGGGATAATTTTTGTAGAGGAGTAAATTAGTTATTGAGAATATATAAATATTTCTCCTGAATTTGGAGGTAGCCAACTAAACTGAAAGGCAATAAACTTTGCAAAATAATAAGTAGCCTTCTACATAAAATGTGACTACCTGCATTTAGCAGAGCCCCCAAAAGAAAATAAAAGTTTCAGTGTGCAGGAATACTTGCCTTCACTTACTGTGATCAAGAGACTCCTTTAACTCTATTAAGCTGTTGCTAGTGATGATCCTGCAGCTTTCAGAACAGCCCTGCCTGCTGCCACTGTGAGTGCACTCAGTGTGATCTGACAGCTACCTTACCTTCAGTGACAGGTTCTCCTCTCTGCAGATATCTTTCCAGGTGTTCCTCTTTGGCAGCAGGGCAGCGTATCTTACAGCACTGCTGGCCTGGAGAAGGATCAAAGATATGGAGTTTTAAATGGAAGATTTGGGCTGTTTGTTTGAGCGTATCTTTGAAGGGGGGCATCTTTTTCAAAGTGGCTTGGGCAATTCTGTGCTAATGCTCATTTACCTGGTTTTGGGAGGGAACACACCCCAGAGCAGTCTGTTTAAAAGCAGAGGTGATTTTTGGCTTACCAGTCAAATGAAAGTGGGAGAAACTTTTTTGCGATTACGTATTCTTGTAGTAAACTGAACCTGCATACTAGTAGAAGCAGAAGTCCCTTTGTCTTTCTTATCTACCATTGCTGCATGCAGCCTTGCTAAGTTTGTGGCTGCACACTTCCTCCCTCTGCCCTCCTTCCAGCAACCTCAGCCTTTAAACCATCCTGCAAAATCCTCCTGTATGAAGGAGAATTTTAGTTTCCTCTTTCTAAAACTCCAACTCTCTATCACCTACCTTTGAAAATAAACATACTGTATATATAAGGATTGCAGATGGGCAACCCAACTATTCTGCTGAATCAGGAAAATAAGGAAATTAAAAGTCTTTTATGTAAAATTTGGGCTATGACTTAAAAATTTCTTTCTCTACCATTCTCCTTTTCCTTCCAGCTTTGCCATCTGCACTATCAGTATGGGCTGGGATTTGTCTGTGTGTGAAATTAGGGTAAGACAACCGAAAAATTGTTCTAGGAAAAATTGCATTTGAATAGTAACTGCACTTCCCCACTTCCTTTAGTGACTTTATAATGATTGCTGCTGATATTTTCCTTTATTTTATGTTTACTTTCAGGTAGAATCTGTTAGTAATAGAGACATATTTCCACTTCTAGCATTTACAATCATAGATCAAATGTCTTTCCTTTTCACAAGTTCAAAAACTGAATAGTCACTGTTGAGTAAACTGGGCTCAGCCTTTTAAACATTCCCTGTCCTGCCTTTTTAGCCTGGGTTTGAAGAGGAGTGTACATGGACTTTTTCTTCCCCATGAGGGCAACATGAGCCAAACCGTTCTGTAGCCGAATTCCATTCTTTCCTTTTTGGCAACTGCACAGAATGGCTTATGGTATGCAGAGTTTGGTGCAATTCCATTGGAATTTGCTAGAGTTGCACTGATTTATACCTGGTGTGAATCTCATCTTTCCAAAGTATTACTGATGCAACAGAAATGCAGAGCTGAAAGTTCCTCAACTAAGAAGCAAAATGATCTTTCATTTGTTTTGCAGTAAATTAAGAGATCATTGTCATTTCTGAATATTTGTTATCACTAACTTCAGTTTTTGTTACCAGCTGGAAAAAGCTGGATATTTTCCAGAGTATGAAAGTATGAACATAAATAAAAATACCTTATTCAGTAGGTATCCCTGAATCCTTGTTTTAGAATCCCTGAAACCTTGTTATGACTATTTTATAAGCCTCCAGAGCATCTATCTCAGACTGATAGGCTGCAAGCCTAAACTTTCCAGTTACTGGAATAGCTGTTAGTATTCCTGTGAGCAACACTTCCCTGTGTTGCTCCCAGTGCCAGTTTTTCAGCAGGGGTTTAGAAGAGATGGTAATTGGAAATACTCTCTTGCAATTGGAACATAAATGGGAAGAGCTTTGTTTTTTGTGGTTTTGTTGGTTTTTTGGTCGTAGTCGTAGCACCCAGGCCTTATTTTACATGATAGAAATGTGAATTTCATGTTAATTTCAGAGTATGAATCTCCCCATTTTGAGATGGCACATCTCTTTTTCCTGCAAATATCCAGGCAGTCCATAATATTGAGCTAGGAGGGTACTCAGCCTAAGGAAGTCAGTCACCCCAAGTAACAAATTTTTCATTTTAGTTTTACATGTTGTGATTCACTTCCTTCTTCAAACTAGTTCTGTGTCCTTAAGCAGCTGAAGTTTCACACCCAAAGGCTGTTTTTCTACAGCAGTTGGACTGATTCCTGTACATGTAAGGCCTTGCAGTCAAAGAGAACGCACCACATTGCAGCAGAGAGTGCACCACATATGGTATGTATATGTTTACAACTGCCCCCGAAATGAACATCACTACATTATTATAAAGGTGTTTTTGCCTTTACGAGATCCCCTGCCTCATAAACAGCCTGGATTTTTTTGTATATAATGGGAAGAAAAAGCAAAGTGAGGGACTCCGAAGGTAGTGGGGGAATCCGTTGGAGAGATACATCTGTAAAAGAGCCAATATTGTTTATGAAAACAGCTTCAGGTCTTGAAGGTTAGTGGAATACCTTCCTTGGAGTTTGGCAACCAGCCTGTTGTACTCGTATGTGCTGTGTGGTTCTAAAAGCCAGGATCCACTTTATTTTTGTTCGCCTGTTGTCTTATCAGCAGCTAAATAAATTAGATCTAGTTGTGTGGCTTGTAGGATTCTGTGTGTTGTGAGTTAAAGTCACTGCTGCAGCCAGTGTAGTTCATTGTAAGTTCAGTATGTTACTGAATATTTATGAATGAATATTTTTGTGTTTTACAACGACATTTAGCAATACATTACAGCTAGAGCCAAATAAAATAAAAACTCTTACAGAAAGAGCAGACTTGGGGGAATATATCTCATCAGATTCTTGCTTTTCCTTGACAGATAGTTTGGGGACCTGTTCTGGAGTTTTATAAATGACTTGTTTGTGAATCTGGCATAAAATCCTGGCCTTGCTGAAGTTAATGAGTGTTTTACTGCTGAGTCTAGCAGTGGTAACACTGGAATTCTTGCTTCTACCCTTCTGCCCTTCTGTGTTCCTGATGTGTGGGAGGTGCAGGGATGCAGACATCAAGAGGACTGATCTTTCCTTTCAGCTCAAGAGGTGACTGCATGGAAAGGTATTTAGGGCTGAGCTATCTGTAGAGAATAAACTTTTCCCCCTACCCTCTGTTCCCTACTCTGCTTCAATAGCTCTTCCTCCCACCTCCCATACACTCTGTCTGGGATATTCTGTGGAGAGCTGGGAAGGAAAACATAGAAGAAAAGATTGCTGGCTATTAGCTGAAGCAGGTTCCGCTTTAAATGTTTACATTTGCTCAAGAAAGGAAGGCAGACTGTTTAGATTTGCCTGCTCTTTAAGGGTCTGGACAATATTTGCATTTACTTTTCTGTATCAATACAATAAAACCCAACACAGAGGTGTTTTAAGCTTGACTCTCATGTGCAGTGTTCTATCCTAACGCTGACCAATCTGTCTCAGCTCTGTATGATATGATTGTTTTCTTTGCAACTATGTTGATCCAAGCAACTTACCTACTTTCCTTCTGATGTGCTTGGAAGCTCTTGTCTTGGGCTTGGAATACTTTTGATAATTTCTTTTTTTTTTCTGATGAATTCTCTAAAGTCAAACTTACTGACTTTGACCTCACAGGTTTTGTTCTGCCCTTCTCTATTGGTGCAATAAATTGTTTTAATTTGCTGGAAACTGTTTTTACTGAGATCTCTATATTTATAATGGCTGTTTTCAGGCTAAGGTAGAAATGAATAGCATATGGCTATTGTGAGAATAAAATATTAATTTTGGCAAATTCAGTCAATTCACAGTGGGTGTTCTTAGCCTTTAAAACAAAATTATCACATATTTGGCACAACTATCAAGTGCCTGGGTTTTGACTTTAAGCCTTAATCACCAAACGAAGAGAGCAATGTGTTATTAACATGTTATGAAGAGGTGGTAGCTATGACTGTGTGAACTGAGGGTGGGTGTTCTACATGGCTGCTACATGGTAGGAAAGAGGACAGATTGCAAAGCTGGGGCAGTATGCAGCAATGGAAATACTCAAAATGGACTGGTCTCCGTGATGAGTTTGAGTCAAGCATGCTGGATCAATGGGTTTAGATTCTAAACCTAAAAAGTCTGCAAGCATCTGGCTGTGTCTGATGTTTGTTATCATCCAAAATATTCAAGTGTGTCTTGGTCCATTGTTACCATCATACTTGAAGGAAGAAGGGATTTATGCATTGAAAAGCAGTAGAAGAGTATTGATTGGTTAATCAGAGACCTAGTGATATTAAATACCTGCATAGCACAGCATCTAATGGGAAATGCTGTGTGACAGCAGCATAAGCAGTATCACTTACGACTTCAGTGTGCAGAGTGCTGACAGCTCCTGCAGAATCCTCTCCTTGGGAAATGAGGAAAGTCACTGTGTCACGTAGGAGGGCATTTGAGCTTTTTTTATCTGCACAGATACATTTGAGTCACCTTCATTCATTTTTGAGTACTTTGCCCCTAGTCTGACTGCAGTCCAGAGTGACAGTCACATTTCAGATTGCATATTGTGGCCTGGTGGTGTTATTGATAATAAATCTCATTTTCATGAACATTAACAAAGCTTGGTTTTGTGAAGTATGTCAGTGCCTCTGTGCTTCACTGGAGCGTGATCTTCTGTAGCACCACCAGCTGATGGAAAACACAGGGCTGGAGACAAGGCCATTTCCTTTTTGTTGCATATAATATGGTCTTTAAGTTATGTCTGTTGTAAAATACTCTTGTCCCTAGGAAGGCACTTGTGTTGATTCTATTGAAGAAGGTCCTCAACCTGGGACCAATCCTTGTGACACCACTACTATTAGGGAACTGACTGGTGCTGTCAGTTATGGATTTGTGAACTGCCTTTGGCGTTAGTATTTAAAAGCTGTGAAGCCAGTCTTGTAGGATTTGGGCATCTTCTGCAGATAATGGCAAATTTGGGAGGGAGCACTAAATGAAAGCTTCCTCAAATATTAACATTTTTCATTCACATAAAACCTAGTTTCAGGAAAATTTTAATACTTTCTAAGAATACTTGGGAAGTTGTACAATATTCTTAAATTCTATTTTTAGCATGGTAAATTAGGCGTGTGTATGTTCATGTAGGTTGTGTGGACAGACTTTGGGTTGGAGTCAGATTGCACAAAGGGAGAGCAAGTTTCAGTTACCCTGCATGTAATTTCTGCTCGCTGTCTGGGTTGGTGTTTGAAAGGAGTGTGACATTATTACTGGCTCCTAGAGTTGAACATTTTTTCTCTGTCTCTCATATATTAAGCGAATATAAACCAAAGGAAAGAAGAGGAGAGGAAAAAGGATGAGGAAGGGAAGGGGGAAAGTACATTTCTTAAAAAAGACTTGGATCTAGATTACTTTTTCTGGAAACCACTTTACCACTACCAGAACATGTGTTGTTGTAACTTGCAGATACTTTGATAATGTGCAAAATGCTTTCTAAAACCTTTAAATAAGCCATTCTGAGGTTGAACCAGTTAACTGTTACTAAACATTTCTCATTATTTTTTGGCACTGTTTAAAGGAGCCATGAGGTTTTCGCTTTTTTTTCAAGGCCTCGTTCAAGACTGGGAATACTGGAAAGTATCTGGGAAGTAACTTGGAGCAATGGCTTTGTATCGAGCTTCATTCAATTGTGTGAAAGTTGTGTAATGAGATTACTGGCAAAGCAGAGTAATAAATTATGAATGGAACTTAAATGACTGTCTGTCTCATGTTCTGAAATAGCTTCAGTCCAGGAGTCAGGACTGATCTGAAGTTGTGATCTGGTGGTTTTATATGTAACAAGAGTGTAAGCTGTCTGCAAGTGATTAAACTGTAGAATGTAGCAGCATCCTAATATACCAGAAATGGGGCTCTTGAACAAAGTGCTGTGTAACTGGGATTAGAGTTTTAATGTGCCCCCTGTTGTAGTGACTGATCACCTCATAGAACATTTATTTACCAAACTTAGTTGCCATTCTTCATCAGCTTCTGGTTTATAAGTAAGGACCATTGATCAGCACAGGAACGTAAGTCAATGGAACCTTGAACTTGATTCTTCCAAGTCCTGAGTTTGTAATTCCCAGATGTCATCCTTCATCCAGGATACTGCGTGTGTCCACATCGCTGGGCCTTTCTGCCATGCACTTTGCAGGCTGTGTTCTGGATGTGTCTATACCCTCCTCCTTCACCCGGTGCTAGAGGGCAGAGTTAAACAGGCATTAACAAGAGGACTGGCATCTGGCTATTTCTTTTTAACTGTTCACAATGGAAAATTCATTTGCTTTTTTAAGCTGTAGTATTTTTTTAAAGAACATGGGTTTGGGGTTTTTTTTGTGTTGTTGTTGTTGTTTTTTCCTTGAGTGATGATTTCACTAGGTTTCTATGTTAGCTCTATTCTTACTTGAATATTTTTAAGGCTAACAAAAAAAACTTCCTAAAGTGGAATGATTTGCAGAATTTAGAAACATGTCCTTGTACATTTCGGTTCATGTGTATGTATGCAGGCATTTTGTCTTTCAAAAACCAGGAGGTTTGACTTTTTAGCTCCTTTTTTTTTTTTTTCTTTTAAAGTAATCAGGGTGCTCTTTCTAGGCCTAGTGTCACTGTGACCCTTTCTCTGATCATGAGAGCTAGAATTGGAGCCCTCTTTAATTTGGAGTTTCTTTAATGCTGCTCTAAGCTCCTGCTTAATGTCATAGGAGGTTGGTTGAGCGTAAATTGAGATGCTCTCCTGCAGGATTTAAATGTGCTGTTTCCATTGCCACATCCTGCTGATATAGTGGTTAAGGATTAAATTGAAGATCTAATTTGATGTGAGTCTAATTATAAGTCTAGCAGCCTTAAGAGTGTATATTGCATATATTATTCATTTAGTGGGTTTTTGAGGTACTGTAATGTCTGTTTACATTTTAATGCATGTGTTGGCGAACTTGTATGTATTACAAACTCTTTTCTTCCCCACCCCTGTGATCACTAAAGCTTAGTTTGGATTATTATTTTTTTTAAACAGAAAATGCAACTTTGGAAACCATGAAAAATGCTGCAGTTTCCTTTCTATGAGAGCCTATTCTGTACTTGCTAAAAAAACAATATTGCCATCTAGTGGGAGTGAAGACTTTGACCTGTAATGCTCCTCCCTCTAGATGACTGTTATCTATCTGTTCTCTTGGAGTTATAACATATGTTTCTACTGGATGTACAGGAGTTCTTCTCTTTCCCCAAGCTGTGGGGAAGCCTCATTATTTTACCACTGAAGTTACTCTTGATGTATTGCTGGGTAATCAGAAATATTTTGCAGGTGCAGAGCCACATGCAGCTCTTTACAGGCTGCTATCACTGTGAAAGAAAGAACATGTTTCTATGCTACTGCATGTTTGGGTGATGTTACTGTGTCAGTGCCTCTGCAACATGCAGATGAATTTAAGCCTTTTAATGTGGCATTTTTCTGATGCCCATAAAGGCTATCAGAAAAATGCATCTTTTTCCAAGCCTTTATGCAAAAATATGTTGAAAGTGTTCTTGGTCATATATGTACAAAAATATATTGAATATGTTCAGTGAAACAGAGCAGAAGGTAGGATTTGGTTGAAGCTTTGGAGTAAAGTGATTTCCAGAATGTTTTTTCTCCCTTTTGCCCCCTTTGTTTCAAAACAGGGCCCACTAGAAGTTCTTAGAAATGGAGATAGGATGACACCTGATTAAATTTATTTTCCAGTTGTCTTGTAACACTATATTCAGCCTTTGTTGCCTTGTCACACTTTTTCTTCTGAAACTGTAGCTGGCTAGAATCAGCTAAGTAGCATGTTTTTTTCTTGGATTTAATCATGGCATTTAATTAATCTCTGCTTTAGTCATCAGTCTGCAGCTTAGCAATGTAGGGTCCTAAGAACCTAAGCATTATTTCTAAATGCGTTTTAGTGATGGTTTTAGTTAATTCTCATGCCCAGTCATTGCATTTTTGAATCAAGTGCTAAAAGAGAAATAGCTAACACATTCTACCCCTCTCTACTTGTAAAGCACAGGACAACAACAGAGTGATAGTTATGGACAGTGTCACTGTTATCACTCTTTCTTCTCTTTCCATTTGTTCCCCCAATCCTCCAGCAGTGAACTGAATTCAATCTGGAGTGCTTTACATATCACTTGTCCAGCAAGTTGCTACGTGACTTTCTGAAAACCTATACGATCCATAAAAGAGGCCAATCCATGTGCTTTCATCATATTCAATACTCTTGACTCTTAATTATCTTTCTTAGCTTGAGGATACTAGTCTGGTTTTCATCAGTTGCCACTGGTACTGCAAAGCTAGTTTTTTTGTGCTTGGTACTGTGTCACTCAATGTTGATGCCCTGTCTTACTGTATTTTGGGAAAGTCAGGGGTTTGGATTGAGAAAATTTTTAAGTTCAAAGTATTGAGTTGGCTTGGGATGAATGTCTGGAATCTAGCTTGCTCACAAGAAGCACTGTATGATGTTTGCTTCCATTATTTAGAACAGAACTTCAAAGTAATCAGATATTTCTAATAGGTCAATATTGGTTATGGTGGTAGTACTGCTCACATTTTACTTGTAGTGTGCGACAGGTAAAGGTAAGAGAGAATTTGAACTTGGGCCTGGTATCCATAATCACTGCAAGAGAGGAGGAATAAGAGAAGGGTGGGCATACAAGTGCAGAAGTAAACAGGGATGTAAATGACTTCATCAGCCTTGGATACTGGTGAAAACTGAGTGCTCATCACCTTTCAGCTGAATCCATTTAGGTGGCATTCAGGGTTCAGGTATCTGTCATTTTCCAATTGTTTCTCTAGGCCTGGAGAATCCGGCTGTCCTATAGGTGGGAATGAAACTCCTGGTGTATTTAATAGTACTCTGCAACCAAGAGAAAAGAGAACAAAGCTGATAAGAAGTGTGAAAATAATCAACAGCCAATGGTCTTTGCTAAAGTAAATAATTTTAAGGAGATAAAAGGTAATTAAAATTAATCAGCAAGTGCTGTTACATTATTAAGATAGAGAACTGTCAGAAATACTTGCAGTTTTTAGATTTTGCACAATTTGAATAATAAGCACCAAAGTGGTTTGAATTTTCCAAAATTTCTTTTATTAGTATTATCTGATTTCCATCTGCTTTTATATGTGAAAAATATTTTGTGTGAAGAGTATATGATTGCATTTTCTTAGGTGTATGTTTATTTGCTTTGCCGTATCTTTCTTTGTTAACATCTTTTAAACAGACCCTTTATTGCTTTAAAACTGTATAAAAGAGAAGAAGTAGCTTGATAAAAGGAGGAGTGGTTCTTCGATCCCTATTTCAAATCCCTTTGGATTTCTAGGGGCCTATTCCCAAAAAGTGTGGCAAAAATGTATGGATATCTTGTTGTAAGAGTAATTTCTATCTGCCTTTTTTGTTCTTCTTTCACAAAGAGGACATGGGTATCCTGAAATCACTGCCTTGATTATTTTGTAGCCTGGAAAAAACTTTTTTGAGAGCGCACAAAATTTAGCTCAGACCATCTGCCCAACTTTTCCTTTTAATTTTCCTGCAGATTTTCCAATCTGTTCTACACGCTATGCTTTTAAAGCTACATTGCTAATGTTACTTGAGCTTGTTTTTCTTGGGGTTTTTTGAGAGAGATTTTGCATATGCAAATAAATACGCTAGAAGTTATTATTAGGGACATATCCCTTATCATTGCTATTCTCAAGAAACCTGAGAATAGCAGTGTACTAAGGTGTTTTTCCTATTCATAACCTCCTTCCCAGGATGAGTGTTTTGTTGTCAAGAACTTAGTAACATCTGCAACTCAAATATCTCATTTCTTCTTGTCTGCTACTAAAAATTGAGAAGAGGGACATTTTTTCTGTTTGTTGGTAGAGTGGTTTTCTTTTATCCCAAAGTATCATTTTTGATTCTAAGGGAAAATGGGATTGCATATCTACTTTAATTGCCTTACTTTATGGCTTGAGAAACCAAGACCTTGATTTCTTGAGCATGTATTTGCCAGGTATATTAGCTATTCAAAGATCCTCCCTCCCTCTTTCCCTTTGAAATTTGCCTTCCCTGATCATTGCTCCATAGCTCATTACTATTCATGCAGAGTTGCCCTCTTGCTGCTCGTTGTATGTCTGCAAGGGCAAATATTAGATAGTTAAGACAGCAACTGAATGACCTGAATAATAATGTGTAATGCAAGATCCAGAAATAAACCATATAAACAGGAAAAATTACTGCAGCTTTGGAATGGCTAATTATATTGCACTTCATGTATTTTATGATACATCCTATTTGATATCTAATTATAAGTAGATTTCCTATGCAATCCTTTTAATTTCTCAAGACCTTATTCTTTCACCCATACTCTCACTGAATAGTTTCTTTAAATTGTACCTATTCGCTTTTGTCTGGTGCAGAAGAGAGTACTAATCAACTGTGCTGGAAATTGTCATCTGTGTTATATATTTGGCCTTGATGATATGTACAGCCTTAAAAAAAAATAAATCTTTCTTCTCTTTTAGTTTTTCATACCAACATGGGTATGTTCAGTTTTAGGAAATATGGAAGGCACTGAACTCCTGGCTTTCACTGTCATTTCTATGTGAGGTCAACAAGACATTGGTGCTCCTTCTGCATGTGTCACGTTGCCCATGTTTTCAAGGTCCAGTAGTTGAATGCTTAAAGCTATAGCAGGGGACACCCTCCACTTGGCATGTAAGTTGGTTTTCAATGATAGACCTGAAAGTGAGAGATAGAAATATAAATTAAAACATATTCTGATCTATTGTGATCATCTCTGTAAAGGAGCTAGAGAGCCATGCTATGTGCCAAGGAACAACTCCAGTAGAACACCTGGGATGCAGAAATAGTACAACAGAGAACATTTCTCTTTGATTACAGGGGAGGAATTTTTAAGCAGGGCAGAATTCTAACTCTTAGAGATAGTTAGTAAACCATAGAGGAATCTTAGATTCCTGCGTAGAGATGTAATTGTAGTACAGCTACAAGGAAAATCTGCAATATTGACTTTTGATCCAGACAGTTTTTAGGCTGGAGGTTTGGTATTGAAACTGGGAGAATAAAATGAAAAATCATCTTAGGTCAATGCTGAATTGCTTTGAAAAAATACCCCAACAAACAAACAGGAAATATTATGCAGCTTTAAATAATTTCTCTTATTTACTGTGCATTTGTTTTTAAACAGCAACCCGTTTTTTTGCTGTTTAGTAGAATGTGATGTATTTGAAACTTTGTCTGTATTTCTTCAAATGTACATGGTCAGAGGTATCCTACTGTCTATGAAATTTTTGTTCCACTGAAATACAAGGAAAGGAAATTGGATAACAGGGAGCATTAAGGGTTTCACTGTGAGTGGATCCCACTAGGACATTAAATTCTGGAATTACAAAGACCTGTATAGTATAGCTAGCATGCACATAAATAATTGCCTTCTGAAATAATAACAGTAATCCTGTTCCTCTTCTATTTCCTTTTTTGTGAAAATTCATGAGCTCCCACTTCTCTTTTATTTGTGAGCTGTTCTGAGGTAAAAGGACTTTTTTTGCTCTCCTTCCCCCCTCCCTCCACGACTATTACCTTTTACTTCATAATTTCCAGAAACTTCCAATCTTTGTCTTGTTGTTTAAATTTAATTATCTCCAAGTAAAAAAACTGACCCCACCACTCCCTATGTATTCTGTAATCAGTTAAAATTTCTACTTCAATCTGAGAAAATTCCCTCAGGGGGAAGTCAGGGAACATATTTTTCGAAGATATGAGAGTGATTATTACTGAGATATGCAAATTGAAGACTGGATGCGTGTTCATCAGAGGAGAGAACTTCCAAAAGCCAGAGCTAGCAAGAACTTCAGAAATAAAGTGCTGGGATCGGGGAATTTTTGAGGGAGTCAACCTGAAGCTTTGCTCACTTCTCTTAATTCTAAAATTTATACTGGTCCCAGGGTTTTAAGGAGTATATGTTCACAATATATAGTATTGTGAATGGCATTTATTTTCATAGAGGGTTTGAAGTGTCCAGCAAACCTGGACTGTCTTTCTCAATATTGTTTATGTTTGCATGTTTATTTGCTTGTTATTTTGGACTGGGCTCCTGAAGTTTGTTACATTGCAACACCTGCCAGCAAGTATTCTGATACATAAAGAAAGCTGACTTTATGTAATTATATTAATTTTGATTGAACTGCAAAGTGGCCTTCTTTTCCCCCATGATCTGTGTTTTATTTTGTGATTTTAAAGTTGCAGAGTCGTTCCAGAGCTTTAAAGCTGATTTTTAACAATGTTATCAAAAGCAACTAAGCTTATTCATTTTCAGGGCTTCGTACTAGGTGACTTAGCAGGTTTTGCAGCCTGATCCCTTCTATTGTTTGCAGTTGAATTTAAGACAGTTAAATTACAATACTAATGGTAAACTGGATTTTCTGCTGATTTTTTTCTTTGGAAATGGAATTTAAATCTTGCTTATTAATGTTTGATAGAAAGAAACAAAACTCTTGAAATGTGTCTAGTATTTCTCCATGTGCAGAATTACTGTTCATATAAAGGTAAAAAAAAAAGAGCAAAACTTATTTCTAAAAGTTTATTTTTCAAGTACTTTCAAGTTGGTGTAATAATTCTGCATTGATAATTACATGTAGGTTTTAATGAAGCTTGTTCCTATTCTTGTGCACATACTTGTGCCTCTTGAATGGGACGCAGTTCAGAATGAGACCCACAGAATCACCACAGGTACCACAGACTTCACCACAGATATCCACCAGTCTCCGTATAGTGCTGCCTAGGGTTGTTTCAAATAAAATACTCCAAATTCTCTCTGTCTGACTTGGTTCTTCTGTGCCTCACTGAAAAAGCTGAAAACACCTGCCCCTGCTTTCCCTTCTATCCAATCCTACATATTGTGAAGGTTGTTTCTCTAACTATTTCAAGGAGTTTGTACGTATGGCTTTCTGTTAGATGGGATCAATAATTCCTGTAGCAATAGCTGAATCCTCTGACCATCTCAGGTGATTCTACAAAACTCTTACATTATCAAAATGTCTGATTCTGCAGAATTTGCAAAAATAATTTTCCTTGGTATTGGCGTGTTTGCCGTGAATAGCATATCTGCGGGTTCTTATTTCCAGAAAGCATGTAATGGGAGTATAACATAGTTTGTAAATATATCTGTATTAGATGAAAATTACACAGAAACTTACGGGAGTCTCAACTCCAATGACTCACTTCAATGGTGTTTCCAAATACAAGGATTCAGAGCAAGAGCTGCATTTACCAAAAAAGAATGTGTTGAGGTCCCGTACGTTAAATGCTCGCAAAGCACCTTTCCAAAAGCTTATGCCAGGGAATTTCATCTGTGTGGTGAAGCAAACAAAATGATGGCAGTGGACTCTCTCCTGCCCTGCTGCAACCCCCCCTTGCACTCCCACACTGCCAACCTGCACCAGCACACATCTGCAAACCCTTTGGCCGGTGCAGCTGCTGCAGCTCCACCACAGCAAATGTGATTACCTCAGTGTAGAACGTCTTTTAGGGAGCAGTGGTATTGATTTTGGAATAATGGCCCTTTTATCTTTCACTTATTTTTCAGCTTTCAGCGATTGGCTTTTTCTTCTTATTGCTCCCATGGACCTGTTTCAAAACCAGCACAATATTTGCACTTCAGCAGAAATAAATGGCCAGGAGCATCCTCTGTCTCTTCTATGAATAATGAAGCAGCAAGGGAAGGATTTGGTCTGTAAAATCAGTAAATATATTGATGAGAAGGACAGGAAGAAATTAAACACTTGTGACTCTATGTAAACCTTCTCAATTTTATGAAACAAGCAGTTTTGTTTTTAAAAGTATTTGAAGGCAGATTTTTGAGTACCCATTGGAAAATGAAAAAGTGTAAGGATTGTAAATTAAGCATTGTTTCCATTTGCAAGACTTAACTAACAGAGAAAAAAAATCTTCATATATGTAGTAGACTTTTTATGGCTTTTATAGAGCTCCCAGAACTACAGTGGGAAAGCTGTTTCTGCCACTGGCCCCAGAACTACTTGGCCTCAGAAGCTCTGAGCACGAGAGTCCTGAAGTTCTCTGCTTTCAGGTATACAGTCCCTTCTCACTGAGAAGTAACTTACTTAAATACTTTGCCCTAACTAACAGAACTTCTCCCTGCCCACCAGCAAGCAGCTTTCTGCCTCATCTTACCAGTCCTGATTTGTATCCTCAACTGGTTGTAGACCAAATGCCCTTCAACTTTTTCATCACAAAGTGACCTTCTGACCTAATGACCTTTTACTCTCTTCTTATTCTCAGTGCCCTGCCTCTCACTGGTATTTTTACTAGTGCTTTTAGATTTAGTGAGAGTACACTGCATGGAGCCCGATAACCTTAAGGTTAACCTTTACAAACAGCAGTATCTTATCTTTCCTGTGAAATTTCCAGTAAAAGTGACAAGTAGTATGTCGTAAGAGAGAATTATGTGACACAGGCATATGCTAAGTAGTATCTGAACTAAGATTGTCAATGACTACTCACCAACAGGGTAGTGGGGAACCATGTCTTTTTAAAAGTGGGTATGTTTTATGGTTTTGAGTGCAACTCTGTCGCCCTGCCAAACATCTGTCAGCTGTAAACCTGGGTTGTACATACTGTGAAAGAAACCTAGCAGAGCAAGGAACTTAATGTAAAAAGCCGCTGCTCCGTATAAAAGTACTAGAGTGAATAGTTTTTTCCTTCCAGCTGAAAAAAGGATGGCACTGGCAATTAGAGGGACAGTGCTGTGGGGGAAGGGTTGAAAAGGAGTGCTGTTCTGTACTAGTGCTAAAAACAGAGATAAGGACTTCATGAATGCTCGTTGTTAAGGTGGGGTTAACCCTGTCTGATAGCCTGCCTGGCAGTTTGCAAAATTCATGTTTGGTTTCTGATGGACTTGGAGAACAGTCTGTGAACCAAGCTGGGGTAGGTGCTGCTGCAAAAATTCATGAGCTTTTTGACTGCATTCAGCAGCAGCTGAAATGACATGAATATGCCTGATGTTTTATTGTTAAAGTTAGGTCAGAGTTTAACCTTATAAACAAAATACCACTAATGCTTTCTTCACATTAGATCAGTGCAATATATGTATTTGATGGGTATACAGGATGGACATGAACAGGATGCATGGGAGTAGGAGCAATTTCTAATAAGCAGCCTTGTCACCTTGACAGTGCCCGAGTGTGATATTTTTTTGCAAAAAACAGTATCTCATTATTATTTCTAAGCATGTCAATTATTGGTTGGGAAAGGTGATACGTTGTAATTTCTTTATAAAATTTGCCTGTCCAGTGTCATGTGACTTGATCACAGTGGAGTTCTGGATCTCTGAAGGTGGCACTGATACGTCACAAAAATCTGTTAGAGATTTAGAGATGTGTACAGCACAGAAGTAGGAAATATTTGGGGATTTTATTATCACAGGGTGCTTCCATCTTTTATACATTTTTCCAAAGAATAACATCCTTCTATGGAATTCTCTGTGCTGTAGCAATCCATCCTGTTTTTAATCACAGAGTTCTGAGGAATAATTAATAATGTCTTTTTATGTCCTCTAAGATGTATTTAGTTCCATGAAATAGAAAAGCTCTCTAAACTTGGAGGTTGAAAGTTCTTCTGCAGAGTCAAACTTCTTAAAAAACTTCTTATTCTCACATAATAGGGATGACAGTTTGAAAAAGACAAATCAAAAATGAGATCACTGCAATTTCAAGTCATAAACAATGCAGAGCAGTTAGTAAGTGCATGATAATTCTAAACTGGTTACTTCCCACTGCAGCAGATTTTATTTATAAATTCATATTGGTATTTCTGTAAATGTTTATTGCATTTACTTTGACTAATGTGGGAAGTATCCATTTAGTATTAGTCTGATACTGAAAATTATGTTTGATACTACAAGCACAAAAACATCCTGTCATCCTTTTTGT
Organism: Campylorhamphus procurvoides; assembly: GCA_013396655.1. Lineage (NCBI taxonomy): Eukaryota > Metazoa > Chordata > Aves > Passeriformes > Dendrocolaptidae > Campylorhamphus > Campylorhamphus procurvoides. The sequence goes on from WBMV01000653.1 coordinate 72,300, forward strand.
CTTCTGAGTTCTCCAAGTTGTTAATATATTTTATAGAGCATAATAAAGAATTGAAGGATAACTTAGTTCTGCATGTAAAAAACCCCCTACAAACAAGGTATGTTAATTCCTGAGAAGAATTAGTGTTGTAGTAAGTAAAGATGAGGTAAGTCACTGATGGACTCACTGCTAATAGCAGACACAGGGTTATGGTGTCCACTTTGGTACATTGGGATTGGGTTGGTGCTACATTTTGGTGGGGTTTGTGTGGCCTCACATGAGTTTTAGCTGAGCAGAAATCTGTGGGCATTGTTGAAATAGCCAGGCTTGTAGGAGTGAAGCTGCAATTTTAAGAGAGTCTGTCCTTCTTTAGGCAGATACTCAATGCATTGAAAATTGGGTTGAAAAATGTTGTTGCTACATAAGAAGCCAGAGGATGCTTTACTAGAACGCAAAACTTAGAATATTGCAGTGGCTGTAAAGCATCAAATATATATATATGTGTCAGTTGTTGCAGCCGAAAGAAAGTAGAGATATTTGTGTTTGTCATGATAGATTTACCACATGAAATTTGTAGAGAATGCAGAAAAGAGTACAGAGCATCAGATAATATTCTAGAAATGTTAGCCAATGTTAATTAAGGCACATTCTTTGCCTGCTCTAACCTTGCTTATTTATTCAGGCTTTCAAGGAGATTTTCCAGGCCTTTTTTTGTGAGGATTCTAATTCTGGGGTTTTGTTCAAGTTTTTTATGTTAGCATTTCTTACTGGTGGTAGGGTGGGTTGGCCCCATAGGGGACTGATGAGGTGAGGAGTTAAGTCCCATCCCCAGGTGCTAGACACCCCACAGCTGCTGCCGATCCAACAATACATAGCTTAATAGGGCAGTGGGAGTTTCTTGTAGTGCAGGGGATGCTAATAAGGCTAGTTGGCATGTGCACTTCAATCTTGGTGGCTGGAGGATGTAAACTGTAGGAGGGCAGAGGTATGGTGTGGAGTTGGTGGTACAGGCAGAGAAATAAACATGCTAGCTTGAAGTAGTTCATGTCCAGTGTACAATGCTACCTCTGTACAAGCTGGCAGTGACCTTCATTGGCCAAAGAAAAGTTTGTGAAGAAGCATTAACTGTGATACATAGGTCCCTGCATGCCAGCTGCATCACCTGTCTGAAGGGCAGGCTGTCCCAGAGTCTCTGCCTATGGGAGCTGACACAGGCTCTTGGGTGCTTGATGGAATTCATCAGTGAAGTCCTTTGTGGTGTAAGACCAGCTTCTCGGTGTCTCTCACAGCCCTAGTAGTAGGTTTAGGCTGTGCAGCTCCGCACTTACCCCCTGTTGCTGCAGCTCCCTGGACAGTAGTGGACTTCCAGCCTTATGTGAAGCACCAGCTGTGGTTGCACTGAGTTGTTGCTGGGACTCCTGCTTTACAGGTGGTGGTGGAGGGGAAAGAGATGCCTGTGACGCCTGCACTGTGAAGGGCTCACACCTCAGCTGGTTTTCCGTGGTTAGGCAGCACAGCGACCCAGAGCCATCCACAGGTGCTGCTGCTGCAAAAACTGAAGGTCCCTGCCAGCAGCGCTTCCTGTGCAGAAAGTTAAAGCCTCAAGATCTGGGGCACAACATGAGTCTGAAAGAACTTCCTCTCCTATGGCAAAAGGGAGACAGGAAAGCTGTTGGACAGTGTCATGCATTCACTGACAACTTTAATTTCTTCTCCTGTGTCTTTTGTGTCTGAGAGTTTCTGTCCTACGTACTTAAAAGTACAGGACTGTGCAGCAGTTAGGTATTCTGAATGTTTCAAGGTCTAATTTGTTAGTATAGAACCAAAATGTTTGGTTTTCGAGAATGGTATGTGGAATTGGATGTGTACTTAGACCAGTGACTTTGGAGTTTTTTGTTTCATGCATTTTCTTCTTAAATCTGATATCTGCTGTAGATGTTCATAATGGGAAGGATTAAATAAAATCCTTACTTTTCTTCCATTATTTTGAAGTAAAACTCATTTTATTAAAGAAGTTAAGCAGATAGTAATCAATTTATAAATTTTATACTATTCTGTGTTTGTAGATTAGAACTGTTCATATTAGCTTTTTTAATTTGCTTCATGTGTAATGAAGTGTATGAAACTAAAACTATGAAAGCTTTTAATTATTTTGTTTCTGGGAAAAGTCTTCTTGGATGTGTTAGTCTCATGTTGACTTGACAGGGCCAACAGGTTTTTGGATGGGAGTTGTAGCTGAACTTGTTCTGTTTAGGCTAATAGCACAAATGTTTAATAAATTGTTTCTAAGTTGCTGTGGTAACACACTTTGATTTTCTTTTCAAATATACATCCACTTTAAATTCTAACTTGTAAATCAGATCCTAAGTCATGCTGAGTTATTGAAAAGTTATCGGTTTATGGCTTTTTAGAAAATGACTGGCGTACAAGTTTAAATATAACCAGAAATGCTGTAAATAATGAATGTTCATAGCAAGGGGCAATGGATAGCAATTTGAACTCTCATTGTTATCAAGGTGATTTAGAAGCACATGCTACTGATGGTCAGGTCCTGAAGACCTACTTACATTTTTTTTTGAATCACCTGCTGCTTTCTATTCCATTTTGTCTTTCCATAAGTTTGTTTGTTGATGAAGAAAGGAAATTAAATTGTAACTCTTTTTTCATTGAAAACCAATATAGTTACAAAAAAATCTGACTTCTGGATGGAGCAAACAACCTTGTGTGTGTGGAGGGCCTATTTGTTGCAAATGAGATAATTTTTGAAAATACAATTGTAAGTATTCTTTAAAGTGGATTAATTGCTGCCTTTTCCCTTAGCTTCCTGTTTATTTATCTGTTTATTCACTTGAAATTAGGGAGGATAATTTTCTTCTTAATCCTCAGAATTGGTTTATTAAAGATATTTAGGAAACAGGATGTAGACTAACATGTAAATTGTAAAGAATTTTTCTTCTCTTTGAAGAATAATGGATGCCATGGAATAGAGAGTGCTTGCATGAAAGGCAAGACAATTGTCAGTGGCCATGGGTAGCCCTCTTAGAAAAGGCACTGCCCTAGGAAGAGGGCAGTTAGCATGGAGGTAACAGTCATGGCACCAGTGCAGAGGGATATGATTTTTGTTTCATGCTGGTACTCCTTTATACGAAGAAGCCACATTTTGTTTATGGCTACTTATTCTGTATAGGGTTTTGGTGGGGTGGTTTGCTTTGTTTGAAATTTCATGGGGTTTAAAAACCTAAGTAATTGTGGTTCTTCCAGTATTCCTGACTATAACAATACAGAAAGCCTTCCCACCAAGTTTAATGTCAGGGAAGGTCCACGCCTTTCCAGCTTGGACCTGAAAATCCTTTCCTTCTTTCTTAATTGCCTTACAAAATGGCCTACTCCTGCAAAACCGCTTCTTCGCCATGTAGGATGAATGCCTATACAAGCTCTCTCCAGGAGAGAAATGCAGTCAGTCACATTTGGAAAAAAAACCTTTGGGTGGAAGCTTCAGGAACACCACAAGTTGACTAAAATCATGCATTTCTCTGAAAAGCAAAGGGTTGTGAGTGTCTGTATCACCTTGGGGAGGGTTGCAGGTTGTGCTTGCCCGTGGAGGGGTCATGCTTCCAGATCCACTGCATGTTTCTCAGTGTCGTATTGTATAAATTAAGAAAATAGATGGGGAAAGCAGGTGGAAATCTCTCTGGGGGATTTTGTTTTTAACTTGCTATAATGGTTTAATAGTTAGCAGTTAGAGCTAAGCAGGTGTTTTAAGAGCTCTTATTTAACAATTATCACTCATTTCCGGGCTTCCTGTTTGTTCAGGCTGCTGGAGAACATCACAAAATCAGCCAACTGCTCTCAAAACCTCTTTTAACCCTTTGTCATCCAGTGAAGCTGGGAAAAACCCTCTGTCAGAGAGCCACGTGGCCACAGGATGAAGGGCATAGTTGTGGACTGTCCGGAAAATGGAAACAAGGCTCTTGACAATCTTGAAATGCATAGGAGCATTGCATCATTGTAAAATGATTGTATCCTTGTTTCATCTCTTGGATTAGTGTTTTTGATCAATTATAGGGAACGGGTTAAGGGGAGCTCCCTGGAGCTCACACAAGTTGGAGGTTTCCCTTGGGTTTTTTATGTTTTGGGGTTTTTTTTTTGTACTCCCTTAACATCTTCCTTTAATTATTGGCCTGGGACATAACAGACATGAGGATTTATAAAGATGATGGCATTACTTAACCATCCTTCAAAAGCTCATGTGTGCTCCAAATATTCTTTGTCCTGAATCATTGCAATAGACTAGGATTTGGAAAAAAAGTCAGAAAATCATGAAGGATTTTGTCTTTAGCAATTGCTGTTCTGTTGATAATATGCAAATGAGTTTTTCATCTAGTAATAACTATTTTTTTCATAGATTAAGGCTAAACTATGGTGAAAGTGTAATCTCAATCAAGATTTTAAAATTAAAACACTGAGAGCACCCTGAAATTTGGTATTTGGGCACAGAATACACTGTAAGATTGTGAGGACTTTCTTGGTTAGTAGTGTAACAAGTCTTATTGTCAAATTGCTCACATTAATATTTATTCATAAAATGAGATAAATGCCAGCAGTTATTTTCTGGGGTACACATATAGTATACTTTTTTAATATGTCTGTTTTTTTTCAAGCTGAGTCTTTAAGAAACTGTCTCAGTGTGTTCAAAAATCCTGCTGTTCTTCCATGAGAGATAAAAATGGAACAAATGCTTTTGAATTCCTGGTACAAGCTGGAGTGCTTCAGCAGGTTGTAGAGAGGGGTAAGAAAGGAGCAGGTAGCATTCAGTTCAGGAAATTCTGATAGCACGTTTAAAAGCATTTCCAAATATGATGTTACAAGCTTTCTCCAGCTGAAATCACATAGCATTTTAGTTTCGCAGTTCTAACAGGCTTGGGCTAGTTTGTGTGATAAGGGGGCAGTACAAATAAAAAAAAACAATTTACTTTAAGCATGTAAGTAGTAAAATAGATTTGCAGTCCAATATGCTACAAATTTAGTCTTCAAAAGAGAACAGGGAAAAAACGCAGTGTTTTGTGTGCTGGTTTGGGTACCTCTTTGTTTCCTGGTAAAAGGTGTATAATAATTTCTCCTGTTTCCTTTTAAGATAAAGTACATATTCTAAAGGTTTCTCCTCTCCCAGATTTCCTGTTTGTTTTCTCATACCATGTCTAAAATCAAATTTGGTTAATTCATCAGCAGGAATTAATAAATCCTTATACTGAAAACCTAAGGAAACAAAGCAACAGAAACCTGTGAATGGTGTCCAAGGAAAGGAATGAAAGTGTTTATTTGGAATGCCAAATAAGATTGTTATTCCTTGAAGTTACGCAGAATAGGAGGTGGGTCTTTCTTTTATCCTGGAGCTGCTACATGGGCTCAGAGCCCATGCACAAGCACCCTTCAGCATTACAGCTGCAGAAATAACAGTTCATTACTCTTGTTGAGGGCCTACATTGTCCTGCAAAGTTTTGCCAAAGCTGTTCTACTGAGCTGAAAGTACTGTTGAGAGCAGGGTTGTTCTTGATGCTTCAAGCATCTGATCCAGTTTATGATAAGGTCAGTACTCCTGGTCAGTACTCGCTGCTGGTTTGGGTTTAATTTTTCTCAAAGGTTTGTTGAGGATTTGAAGGCACAGTCCAGGAGACTTTGAGTGCTTGATTCCTCAGGTTATGTTTTGGAAACCTAGCCTCAGTTAATTTGTAGTGGAAGTTGCCTCAGTTAGTTTCAAGTGGAAGTTGTCCAAATGTAGGTAAATTATCTGATAGGTAGATGCTTATGAATGACAACATTTTTATTTTGTTTCATCTAAGCATGCTCATAGTTGACGGGTTGCATGAGTCACTTGTTAGATGTTGTCTTCTGGTGTCATGGTCTTAAATGAAGTTTTTGTCTTTTCAAGCTGGTGATATATAATGTGTGTTTTGCAACTGTTGTCGCTTGGAACAGTCTTCCTCGAATGTTCTGCCTTGCTGACTCTTCAGCTAGTGTCAAATCTTACATGAGGATCTGTGTTTTATGGAAGAACTGGTAGTGGCAGTGAAGGTTTTGTGTAATGTGTCTTTTTACTCCTACTTTGCTTTTGATTTTAGTAAAAAACCACAAATTTCTTTGAACAATTACAGAATTTTAGTGTGACTATTTTGTATAGGTAATAAAGAAAAATAACTTACTGTTGTGTACTATGGGTGAAAAGATCACTGTTCAGACACTTGGTTACTTTTAAAATGTCAGTAAGTCTGTGATAAAGGAGCGTGTCAAATGTTTACAAAACTTGGTTGCTTAGATAACTTGAGTTGATTTCTTTGTAAAGAAATCTTTTCTTTATAAAGTCATGAGGTCTACCACAGAATTGCTCTATTGGTGTAGAAACAGCAGGAATTAATTCAGCAGTTGAATTCACGCTCAAGTTCAAATCAATTAATACGTGATGTAAGACCCTATGAGGTCACTGTATGACCAAATTAGTGCTGTTTCTCTTTCATGTGTTTTTATTCCCCATGATAGTCTCAGAAGGAATTTTTTTCTTTCTCTTTGTTGTAGATAGCTTTTAACAATATCAAAGACAAAGCCTGATTATAAAATTTGCAAGATTTGCTTTTCTTTTTCCTCCTAGCACATGCTCTGAACAGAATAGTTTCAAAACTTTTCATTTATGTGGCAAGTAGAAATGGATGTGTGTGTGATTCTGAGAGATGGAACACTAGCAGATGTTCTCAAAACCAATAGGTAATTCCATGGCAGTTCATCAAGAAAGAACATGGAACCTAGGGGAAACCAGGCTTCTTGTAAAGAGAGCATTCTCAGTTCCAGGTGTATAAATCAAAGACTTCTTGTATACCAGGCTGTGTTTTGGTGGGCCAGGAAATGTAACAAGTTTTCTATAGAAAGAATCAAATCATGTAGTTCCTATAAAAGTTTGCAGAGTGTTCTTTTCATGTAATAGGAGACTCCTCGACAGCTTTCTCCTGAGGGAAGGCAAGCATTTCTTCATGTTATTTATTTTATTTAATTTTCAAGTGCCTTAGTCTTATGCCTCTTCAGTAACAGCATCAGAGAAGTTCTCACAATCTTCCTGGAATCTTTTGGCTTGTAACACAGTCACACAAAATTCTTTGTTTATCTGAAACTTCAGAAACAAAGGAATGCAACGGGCACACAGGCTGCAGTGCCAACTTTTTAGTCCTATGTCTGCCAAATAAGGCTCAAGCAGATTTGCATCTAAATTCGTTTCTAATGTGTTTTTAGTAGGTACATTAAGACTGAGCTCTTTTAAGAGAGGCTTAATGGATGTAATGTTATCATACGCTTAGAGTCCAAAATTTAGAATTGCTTTTATAATAGTACTGAGATCTCTAAAGCCTATAAATACCAGGTAGAGTGCACAGAAATTACATGATGGCAAACGGCAAAAATGTGCCACAACTAAAGTTGCAAAGAAGAAAATAAAAATATCTGTATGTCACTCAAATTTAGGAATGTTGTGTATTGGGAGTAACAGCTTGGCTTATGCATGGTGTTTCATATTCCTCTGTCCTTTGAAGTTGTAGGGGGTAGAGGTTTTTTTCCATCTGTGTTACTTATTTTTAATTTGCACATCCTCTGTCCTCCATGAATTTGTGCTTGTATTGTGACAATTATACAACTTCATGTGAAGTCCTTTCTGCCCTGCCTGCAGGCTGCAAAGGCATCCTGTAGCAGCACTGAGTGCCCAATTTATTCAGTAGCAGCTATTGAATGGATGCTGCCAGTGGTCTCTGAACACCTCAGGGCACATCCTTGGTCCCAGATAATACTGAAATGGTAGCACTCTGTTATGTGATTCAGTGTGCAAAAACATTTCTTGTAGGCATAAAAGTTAAGGTTGAATTATTTTACACTCAGCACAAGTATTTGCAAGAAGGGAGCAAAACTGCAAATAACAGTGAAGTGGGATAATAGTACTACACATGCTTTTGAGTGGTTTTTCTTCAGTCCTTAGTCCCCCATAGAGTAGCAGTGTTTTTTCACACTGGAAATGATTTCTGAAGATTATTCTGTGTGGGAGCTTTATTTATATTTATCTAACTTTGAGGAGTTAAAAAAAAATCATGTTTGTGTACACTGTTTTTGAAGTAGGAAATAGAAGCTAAATCTGGATTAATTTCCATAAGATAAAACTGGATTAATTTTTCAGATAGAGATTTGTGGACTAGAGGGGTGGTTTTTTTATACAGCATATACAAATGACAGCTTGTATCTCTGCTCAGTATCTTGATTTTTTTCAAGCAGCAAGTAGGAATCCCCAGTTTTAAACTGGTCTACAAAATTTGTCTTAGTATGTAATTTGATTTTTATCTTCAAGATATTTTATTGTCAGCATTTGCATGATGCATACAAATGTAGGATGAGTAAGAGAACTTACTAAACCTTAGGTTTGGGATGCCATTCTCAAACGCAAGTCTGCTGAGGCCTTCCTTTTTTGAGTTTGATACAATTAATACAATTTAAAAGGAAAGGTATTTTTTTCCTGGTAGATCTGAGCTCCTCAGCATTGAAATGATATTAAAGATTCTGTGGTGGAGTGAACTTAAAATACAACTTCATTCAGCATTCCTGTTGAAGTTCCCTCTTTTGAAATCTACTCTGTATTCTTCTGATGACGCTTTCCAGAGATGGCTGTGTGTGGTTTGTAATAAACCTGAGGGATAAAAGTATTCCCGACTGTCATTGCATGGGCATCTTTATTTTTGTGTCATCCATTTAGTGACACTTAGTAAAATCAATGCATCACAAATAGTGGATTAAGACAGGAGAAAAGCATGGGCATGCTCATAACCTTATCTGCAGTGATAGATAACTGGGTAATTTTGCTGTTACTTATGTCTGATTTCTCAAGGAGACCAGATGACTTTTTCTTAAATAAGTCTTTCATTCTGCTTTTATCAGCTCTTTTTGTGGCGCATTTCTGTAGCAGTGGAGGTGGCCACGAGAGGGAGGTGATTTAGGGGAGAGAAAATAAAATATTGTGTCAGTAAGGGCATAATTTCTTTCTGTGTCTCCCCAAATATGTTTCCAGTAAACATGGAGCCTTGAGGTCTGACAGATTATTTTTTTCATTTTTTTAAACCAAGCCCAAACATCATTGGGATGCTCTTGAACACTGGTTTACTAGAGTCATCTGTGTGAAAGACCCAGAGTCACTGACACTCTAATACAAACTGCAGTCAGTAGGAGGTTTGGTAGGTTTTGGATGGCTCATCTTTGAATTATCCGTGAAGTTCACTTGTTTTATTACTAAGGATTGATTCAGTCATTGCTTCCAGACTACAGCCAAGTAAGCCCACTGCTGCTGCCCTGTTCTCCAAAAGCTTTTTTTCAATTTCACCCTCAAATAGTGTCTCAGAGCTCCCAGGAAGGATCTGCTGTCTGTAGAGTGAACATTTCAGTAGCTTTCAGATTCCCTTCAGTGACTGTGGTTCACAGTAAATTTGGTGTGGAGGCCAACACTGCCATAAGCTAGCAGTGTTTCAGTGCAGGATCCCTCACAGCAGCTCCTACACTGCCATTAAACATGATTCTTCATAGAAATTTTTGCAGTGTGAACTCAATAATTATCCTGATTCATGTAAAAAGTAAGGGGAAGTACAAGAAGGATAAATGGGTGAAAGTAAAGCATGTAGTTTGGTTTGATGGGTGCTCTGCTTGCTTACCCATGGGAAAAGGAACCCATGTTTTCATTTATATTGTATTACCGTTTTTAATGACTCAATTAACAAAATACTACTATCAACATGATGCAGAAATAACAGTGATTTAAAGCTCTCAGAAAGCTTGGAATTTTATAGAAAATAAATAATTTTATAGAAAATAGCAAATACATAGGGATAATTAAATGTAATAGATTTTAGGCTTAACTGCTAAAATATTTCAGTATAAAAATACCATATCAAATAACTGCCTGAATATCTAGAAAAAACTACCATAAAATTCTAGAGTAGTTGTTGCTATAGGTTTATTGGACTGTAGGTCTCAGAATGAGTTCCTGTTTCTTGAACTCTCAGAAATAACTAATTTCCAGCCTGTGACTGATATAGAAGCATGTTTTTAAAGTGTGCCTTGGTTCATGGTTATAAAATCAAAGCCATGCATTATGCAACTAATTCTGGATGAAATATTGATTCCTCCATTGTTAGTTAATATCGTACCTGAAAAAAAATCCTTGAGGTTTGATGGCAGTGTAGATAAAAATGTCAGTTCTCAAAATGCTGCTTAGTTTTTCTGTGCATTGTTTTTCATTCCAATATTGTTCTTTCTTGCCAAATGGTCTGTCAGGTCTTGTGAGATCTGTGCAATGTGCCTATGCAGTCAGAGAGCCAATCTCTCTCCATTGTTTTTAATGCTAGCATGTTTACTACTGCTTGTGTTTTTCACTCTGTGTGTTTTATTAACAGAATTTGAAAGGAGGAGGGAAACCTCATCTCATTTAAATGGTAACAAAATAAATTCAAGTAAACTAGTCAGATCTTAAGTTTATACTTTGCTGATTCAGAGATACTCAGTGCCTTCCTTGGGTATTGTTCAAGGGGTGAAAGCAAAGTGAAGTAAAAAGTACGCTTGCTTTGTGGTAAGTCTGTGGTAGCAGTCAGAAAAGATCCCACTGCCCACATTGAATTCTATAGTGTGTCAAAGAGTGAAGGGTGCAGGGGCTGAGCAGTATCAGGAGAGCCCAGTGTGGCTGCCAGGTTATTCTTTTTGCTTGCTTGAAGAGTGGTTTAGGATATACCTGTTTTACAGATGCTACCTGTAGGATTCTGTTTCAAGAGTGACAGCTCATCTCAACACTGGATTAGACAGGGTGTTCAGCTTTGTCATGAAGTGGAAAAAAACATGGTTAAAGTATTCCTAAAATACTCAGTAGGTTTACTGTTGGGATTGTTCATGGTGTTAAAAAAGTAGATTTTGTTTTCAAATTACCCAAGATGAAAATGAGAACAAATTTATGAGTCAAGGTTCAGATTTAATCTGATTTTTATTAGGTTGGGTTTTTTTAAATAAAACCCCAAACATAAAAATTAGGTTAACTAATGATCCTAAAGAAATTTTAAGTAAAACAGCTTTTGCGTTGTTTTACTCAGCATTTCCTCAGGTATATGGAAAATGCTGCTGAATTGCTTTACTTCAGTTCGGAGCACAATTCCAAAGTTATGTAATATTTTTTTTTTTTCTTTTGAGGACAGTATAAGAAACATTACCAAATTGCCCAGAATTAGTCACATCTCTATGGCTGAATACCAACTACTATTTGAGCCAGATCCCAAAAATGCTAACGTTCTCATCTTTTCATCTTTATTCGATCCCACTGCATCTCAAAATTCAATACTTAGCAACTTTATTAGCATGCACATATGTATGTATGTTGAATTTCAGGAGAGGGAGCATTTCTCCTTAGTGGAGGAGTGGTTTGGTACTGGGATAAATTGAAAGCACTTTTAAAGTCAGCTGCTTTGCCGAGAATGCAATCTGAAACAATCCAAAAGAGAAACTGTGCAGACTCCTGGGAAAAGTTAAAATGCAACATATTTGACTGAGCCACAAGCAAGGGATTGGACAGGGTGAGAGAATCAGGAATGGAAACAGTCCAACTGTCTTTCTCTGAAATATTACACAGACATCATGAAGATCTATTGCATTCCCCAGAAGAGCCTTTCTTAAAGGGGGCTTGTCTGGATGGTTAACAAGGTTGTACTTGTGCATGAATCATTTTCATCTCAATTACTAGTAAGGAAAACACACTGGATTTAAAAAAGGGGGGAGCGAGGGAGGGACACAAAAAAAAAATCCAAGCCAAACAGCCACCACCCACACCCTCCTAAATCCACACAAAAACTTTCTTCCCCAATACAAAAGCAACTCTACTTCCGGTTCTGTACTTTAAGTCTTTGGGCTATTGCTGTTACTGTAGTCAAGCAATTCTTTGGGAACTCTTTGTATACTTCCAGCAAAAAAATGCAAATACGTAGTTCCCATTTCAGATCATCTGTTAAGGTAAGTTTTTCAGATAAGGCTGTTTTGAAAGTTTTGTAACAAACTTGGAGAGAACTAAGTTTTGATGATAGGGTTGTATAAGGCAGAGATTTCTGCAAGCTGTGTGGGATAGCACTTATGGAAATTGGAGGCCAACCATGGAGGAATGAGGAAGAAGGGTATCCAGAACTTAGATGCATTCCTGAAGGAGCCTATCCTGCCTTCCTCCACCCTTCTTACAGCTGACAGAATTTCCATGACACTTCCCCCAGGTGTGAAATTATTCCTCCTTCTTCTGTAGGCTGAACATAGGATTCTGTAGGCTCCCATAGGATTATGGGAGGTCGGCATTTTAAAAACTGGTTGGAAATCGAGAAAAGAAAGTGTACTGAAGGCCAGATAGACTTGCTGCAAGACCTCTCTTTGCCCTGTCTGTGTGGAATTAGGACTGCAAGACTTTATGCTGTAAACCCCAAATGGAAATTTCTTTTGTAAATCAAGTGCTAAGGTCCCATACTTTTTGGGAAGAGATAGTTGTGCCCTAGCAGATGTAAATGCTGGGTTATCGATAGGGTACAATAATGGTTGATTACTCCTAGCCAGTTTAGCAGTTGAGATTATTAATACGACACCAGTGAAATCCAGTGTAGGTAATGGTAAAAAGATGAGGGTCTAATTGCACAAATGTGTTAAAGAGAGCCTGAACTTTTTAAAATTTGTACTCTAAGTAAGACTAGAGTGAAATAGGTGGTGAAATAGGCACATGGAAGGTTAATAAAGTTTATTGCCCAAGGTGACCCAGCAGGTCAATAGCACAGCTCACAGTGGGATTCCTGAAAGCCTTCATATATTAGAGAATATTCTTTATAGGGAGAGACTCTGAGCTCACTGGTTTACTTTAAATAAAAGGAACAATGGGAGGTTACTTAATTTGGATATGTAAAGTACCATTAAAAAAATAAAGATTATTTTAAAATCCCTTTACATCTGAGACGGGTAAAACAAGAACTGAGTGCTAGCCAGGCAGATTGAAATGGACATTTCCTTTCACATTAAGAGATAAACTAATGAAACTGGTTAGCAAAGGATCTAGCAGATCTTTCATCCCTAGACATTTTCAGAAAATGCTGAAAGCCTTTCTTGGAAGACAAGTGTTAGCCTTGCTCTACTTTCTTGGTTCAATACAGGAATAAGCAGGCAGCATGCTCTGCCCTCCATTAGCAGAACTAAATTGTTTTTATGCATTTAGAGTTAAATTTCAAGAGCTACATGATCAAAAATTATTGAGTTATCCTGAGTCCAGTTTCAGGAGTCATATTTGGCTGTATGAAATATAACCTAAGCTCTTGCAAAGAAACTACCCAAACTTGAGTATTCTTGTATTAACAGAAAAACAAAACAAAACTCCAAATAAAACCTAGCCAAACACCGAAAGCAAAAAACCAAAAAGAAACTCAAGCTGGACTGCCCCTCCCTCGAAGGAAAAAGGGGTTGAATTATAATCAGTTTTTTCAAAGAACAAAACTGTAAATGACTCTGTGTTTCCTGTTTCCCCATGGACTAAAAGAGGAACAACCAAATCCCTACAATACAAGGCAGATTAAGTCTCAGGGTGGATTTTTCTGTTGATGCTTTTTTTTTTTTTTTCCTTAAATCCAGGAAATACTGGAAAGTTTTCTGGACGTCTGAAAGAATGAGATTTTAAAAAGGTTTAAAAGGCATCATTCATGTCAAATTCATATCTAACATGGGAGAATGCCACATGTAATTCAGTTTGAAACACTGCAGTTCATGAAAATAAATGCCAAAGAAAAATGCCAGTTAATGCCACAGGCACGGGAACGTGTTTGTTCTTAGGGAGTTTTGAAGGTATGTCTATTCCTGGTGTGCCACTTCTGACTGGTGGACTGTGCCATCTAACTTTTCAGGAACAGTAATAATAGTAGGGCTATTTTTGCCATTTCCTTTTCTGTAATCTCTGTACTCAAGATGGTACATTCTGGTGTTTCTGTTTCATGGAATATAGGTTGCCTGGCACCATGTGTCAAGCTACAAAATTTTATTTTATTTGTTTTTCCTTTTTGTGTTTCAACATGGGTAGGATGGACTTTATCAGTTTTCTGTTTAGCTGTTCTTTTCACAAAGTGCTTTGCAGCTGACATCTGAGGAGTCTCAGAGTTGCTCTGGGTTTGTTATGGCTAAAGCTGCAGAGGAAGTCCAAGTGAATCAGAGATAATTGTAGTCCTCAGGATAGCCATTTTGTTAACAGAATTAGCTTCATTAATCTTTCTAATCTGATGATTAAACAGAGGATAAAACATCATCAGAGCAACACAAAAACGATGTTTTAAAAAAAGCCCCAACATTATTAAATGCTATCTAAAGTTCTTATCATGATACTTTCTAAAAGGGGGAAAAGTGGAAACAAAGAATGTTCCAACAATGTTTTCTTCTGGCAGTAAAAATGCTAGAAGTTCTTCTGGCAGTTTTTTTAGAAAGGCACATAAAATAGCATTGGGGGCTACATTTTCTGTCAAATTTTGAGGCTTTTTTACCAATTCTGGGTATTTGTTCAAGGTAGTTAAATGTTTTAGTGCTATTCTTGAATTTACCTTGAGGGGGGATTGAATTTCTCTAGAACTTGATCTAAATCTCTGAATCGATGCAATTCTTGGCAGGCTGTAAGTAAGAAGAGATATTTTCAGAAAGAATACTTTTGTTTAAATACTTGATGCCGATTCTGTATAACTATTGTGGTTTGTATATCATACAGCGATTGTTTATTGTAATGTCAGTGCTTGTAAAGAAACTCGTAGATACATATGTGAAAGGTCATAGAGGATATTTGTGTAGAACGTACCCTTTTTTCCCCATATTCATGACCTAGCAGAAGAACATTATTTCGTAATTCTTGAAGCTTGTGCATTCATGTGTTCTTATTTATGCTTGGTGGAGGAACATTTTTTAACTGGGAAACAAATATTTTTGTGATATTTTTGCAACCTCCTTTCTGTATCCCAAATTTATATAATTCTCTATGGTAAAAATTCCCTTTTTGCTTTTCAGTTTCCTTCCTTGAAAATAGAGACATCTGTGGTGAACATGAATGGGAAAGTAGGAGATACATTTTTTAAAATTGCATTTAAGTTACTAAAAATGTTTATCTAAACAGAGACATTTTAACAAATGGCAAGCTTTCCATTCCCTGGATGAATAATAAAATAAGTCATCATGGATTTTGGTGTCTTGATTTAAAAACTGTTCTAAAATTCTTAACTTTTAAAAAGCTTGCCCGTTATGTTAGCAATAAAGCCAGGGTCTTTTGACATAGCAGGGCAGCTGAAATAGTGATGACAAGCATTCTCAGATTGAAGAAAGAGGTTAAAAGAGGGTAATATTTCTAAAAGAAAATTTTGCCTTTTTTAGAGCAATTTTAGCTTAGCTTTGTTCTTGAAATATTATTTTACTTCCTTTTGTTTACTTGTGACAACTTCATGCCACTTCTGAGCTGTATATATAATTTTAGTCTCTGCATGACATGATTATCTCCTTCCCTACATCCTTTATTCTTTTCATTCAGATGTGGTTTTTAATTGAAGATATTTCTGTCCCCATATTATGTTATTTCTACATCTTTCTTGAGTTCTGCCTACCTGAGGTAGCGTTCTTTGTTTCTTGCATGGTGACAGTCTGTAGAGCTGCCTCTCTTTGGCACTGCTTCAGAGTAGTTTGACCATCTGGGTAGTTCAAAGAGTTCAGCCCTGCAACCTTCTTCTTTGGTCTTGGTTGCCAAGGTGAGACTTGAAATAAAAACTCGAGTAAGTCACTGTGTGTGGTGATGCAGTGATGCTCAGCAGTGCTGACAGCTTGATTATCAGCCAAAATTTCATGAACGATACACTAAAGTACATTGCAAAGGAGGTCGGGAATATTGTCATGTTAAAAATCCAACTTTGCACAGAAAGAGGAGCAGCTTGGATACTGGAGAATTTTCAGGCAAGTTTTTATAACTTCTTAAAAGATGTTTCTTAAAATAAGGTATTGTTCATTTTCTGAAATTGGAGGGAAAGAACTTAGGCAGTTACTGAGATCAAAAACACCTCTGGGCACACGTCCAGGGCTCTCTGAATTGCTTACTCTGTAGTTTCAGCCACTTTAGCTGGGGGATGTGGGGAGAGGAGATCTCATTCATATCTAAATGAAACTGGCAAAAGAGAAGGGTAAACACTTAGTGATGGGAGTTTTTCTCCTCTCTGCTGATGCACTCTGGCTTGCAGCTGATGCCAGTGTTGCACATCAACAACCTACTTACAAGTTCCAGTGAGTGTCGTTGAAGTCCATTTGCAGCATATTGAATCAAGCTGTTTCCTTCCTAATAGAAGATTAATTTCTATTGTGAATACAAATGGACAACACATTTTAATGTGCTCACCTTTCATGTAAGAAGGCCTTTCTCCTTTCTTCCCAGGGAGCTGAACTGAATTCAAGCTCATGAGCAGTAGTTGTTGTTTTAATGTTGAGGTTTTTCTTAAGTGGAACAAAACCTAGATGTGAGTTTTGTTGTGAACTGAAACAAAGGCAGCAGAGCTTTACTTACAACTGAACCTGAACTAGAACTGAACCAAAGTGGATTCAATTCCCTGTTCCATTCTTTTATCTGGCTCATTGATGATTGTAAATCCAGTTGAAACTCTCTCAAAACTTACTGACAGGTATTGTGCAGTAGTGTTTGTAAGACTGAGAATGTGAAGCTTTTGTGGGAACAGTCTGAGATTAATGCTGAAGTGTCTGCCTAGTCTGGGCCAAGGTTGCATGTAAGGTACATTTATTTTCTAATATCTGGGAAGATGTTCTTAGGCAGGTGAAAGCTTTACTCAAACCAAGATGTCATTGACTGTTCTGACTTTTGTTTTGAAATACAGTTGATTAATAGGCAAGTTCTTTTGTGGGTTTTGTTTTGTGTGCAACTTCACATCATCTAAATATCACAATTTTCTAGCATTTATTTATATCCTCTCTTTGAAGATTATTTTACCTTGTTTAGAAAGGATTTTAATTTATACCACCTCAGTCTTGGATCTTCCAGTTGTTAATCTTCCTGATTTCTGAGATCTAAAAATCAACACAGCTATTTCCTTTATTATTTGTACAGAAATGTTATGTGGATATTGCCGACTACATACTTTCTTGAGTTCCTTGGGTTATACCTGGTGGGAGGAGAGTGCAAGAAAGGTGCCTTTTGACCATAAAGAGAAGAAATATACCATATGCTTTACAGGAAACAGATAGTGCTGCTTTGAAAGTCTTGCTTGAAGTACATAGGGAAATGTGGAAATTACTTAAGGAAATAAGGAAAAACGTATGCCCTGCATGAAAACTCTTGTATGTGACCAGGAAAACTAAGTCAATCCAAGGTCCTCTGCTTATCTTTGTACTTATTTTATGCAGATACCTATTTCATAATAGTTATCCAAAGTGCTGAAAAGGTGTCTCATCAGAGGAAATATTATTGTAATTTAAGAGAAACTCCAAATACCTGATTAAATCAATATGTTTAGGTGATTCCTTAGACTGAGCAAATATGCCAGCTAGGAGTTTGGCTTAGGTATATGAGCAAGTGGTTGTCTGAAACTGTACTGTGGTGAAATAATTTGACAGCCTTTATCAGTTTTAACATGTAGTGATTGGATAACCACAGTGTGTTTGTAGTCCTGATTCTCTATTCAGTGTTTTATTGCTAGATGTATAGGTAACCCTCTCCCTTTTCGTTGCAGTTCTGTAGCATAATGTTAAAAATTGCCCATAAGTCAAGACAATAAATATGTTTTAAATGCTTTGTGGTAGTTAATAATTTCCCTATGGTTTAGAGAGTGCCACTGCACTAATGCATTAAAGAATACAGTATGAAAAGCCTTGTGATGAAATTGCAGGTCAGCTGTTACCACACAATGCAATTCCTTTATTCTTAAATCAAATAACCCTGTGTTTTGGGAAAGTGTTTGTCTGAAGAGTTTCTTTTCTTTATTGAAATATATTTAGCAGATGTTTCAAGTGAATGGCTTTGTGCAGTAGTTTTTTTTTTCAGTAGGCGCTTTTACTGTCCTTTCACTCAAAAAGTCTAGTTGAGTGTTGCTCAGCCAAACACACCTCTTATGCATCGTAATTCCTCTCTGTGGGCTTGTGTGGGTTCTTTGTGCTTTACCTTTGTCACCATTGCTAAAATAACACACCTTTCATTTCTAGTGTAGATGCAGTTATAGTACAGTGAAAAAGTACTATGTAACTTCTGCTTATTTCCCTGTATTCATATGGCTTAGTAATAAAAGACATTTACATCATCAGAATAACTCTAGTGGGTTAAATAAACCAACAAGCAGCACACACTCATGTTTGAAACACTCGTACTAGTGCGAATCTCCACTGACCTGTTCACATGGAGAATGCCTGGAATGGTCAGTCTAGGCAATCCTATCTCTTAAGGTCATTAATTTATTTTTCTGCTCATGAAGAGAGCTCTCTCCCATTAGTTTATTTCCATTTGTCCTGAATTGTGATTGTAGGTATTTAGAAACCCTAACCTTAAAGTTATATAAGAGTCATATAACTCTTAAACACTGTAATAATAGGTAATAGATTATAGGTATCTTAGGCCATAGATACTTTCCACCACCTGGAGCTTTCGAAGAAGTCAATTCTCTTACTCACTTCAGACCATGGAATCAGAAACTTGGTATGATGCAGTGTCCCTTCTGTGGTTATGCTGCTTGATGCCATTCCAGCCATTTGTACTGCTCTACTGTCTTGTTGCATGTAAATAGAGCCAGCTGTCCAAATTGACTTTCTGGATTCTGACAGAAAACGAGCCTTGATCATCCTACACCCAGCACAGTGGTCTGTGGAAGTTGTTCTTCCCTCAAAAACGTGTGTGTTACTTCTGAGCATGCAGATGTGTGTGCTCAAGCGCACGTGCATGTGTCACTGTGCATTCAGAAATGCCACTTTGCTGGGGCCTGGGAGGTCATAGGTACAGTAGATCATAGGTATTAGTAAATCACTAAAACCAAAGTCATATTATGTGTGATTCTGGATGCCCCAATTGAATATCACTATATGCTATATGAAGTAATTGAAGGATTCTTGGTTTAAAAGTGATTTCTGAATACTGTGGTTATTTCAACTAAATCTTGTTCTTCCCTGGCTGCTCATGTTCTGTATTATGTCTGTGCATGTGTCTGGCACTGGAAAGTGTTTGATGTGTTCTGTAGGTCATGCAAGATGTTTGATGTTTTTTTGTTGACTTTTGAGTATGAGTAAATAATTGATAGAATCCCCTGTGGCCAAAATTTCTGAACTTTTATGTATATCATTGTGGTCAATTACAATGTAGCAAGCTGTGTTATGTTTCTCTGTAATTATAATAATCAAATATGTAACATTCATAATGAAAGACAGATTTGTGAACTTTGTGGCATTGCACGGACTCCAAAGAGCCCTGCTTTCTTTGCCAGAAGAGGAAGAGGCTGATGGGGGGAAAAACATCACTGGGGAAAATGGATATTCTAGGGAAGTTTCCTAAATATGTTTTCTGGATAATTTCTATAAAAGTCAAGTCTACCAAATGTAATTAATGCTGTAACATTTGAAATGGTAAATTTTCAGGTAATATTATTAAATAAAACTTTCTCAGCTATTTTGCTGATCTTACATAGCTTATTGCAAACCTCTTAATTTCAGATGAACTTGCTAGGGATTCAAGTGTGAATGCTGGGGGGGTTTGCGAGTTTAATCATACCTCTAGCTTTTCTGTTGGTCAAGAGTTTGCTTCTGTTATGATCGTGGTTTCGAAAGCTTTTAAATAACTTGGGCTTCTGTAATTTTGGCTATATTGTTTTATTCTCTATTAAATAAGTTCAAATAGATAGTGTATTAGCTGTCTATACTGCAGCAAAAAAGTCTTGTGGCTAAAGAACAAAAGACCAGCTCAGGCTGTTTCCAGTCATTTTCCATTAGATTATAACTGTTCGGTTTTTCTTCTGCATTTTCATGGAAATAATATTTTATGAAAATTGGAGAAGTAAATGCCTCTAATAACAGCAGATGGATGAAACCCCACTCATCCCTTCAGCCTTTGCAGCTATCAGCACTTTAAGTGCAATCTGTTACCTTCTTCTTTCAGAGAAGTTGTGTATTCAGTGAAAAACTTTGTTATGCTGCGAACAGTAAGGGTTAAAACTTACTGACCTCTCAAGTCTGACACAACTCAAATAACCATCAGCAGTGACAGCTCATGTGCTTGGAGGTTTATGCTTTAAGCTACCCAAATATCAGATAATCCTAGAACATCACAAGAAGAGGTGCAAAGCAGGTTTTATGATTTAATTCTTTCTTTTTCTGTGGCTTATACAGTCCATTTAGGTTTATACTGTTGCCAAAATCCTCAACAGCTTTAGGTTTGAAGTGGTTTTGTTGTGTTTCATATACTGTCCAGCTAAAGGATGATCAGAGTAGAAATTAGTCAACCTTTGTGCTGTTTGGAGGTTCAGTTATGGGAAATGCATTTCTCTCCTCATTATATACTTTAGATCTGCATTTATGTCAGTGACTGTTCTTAAATTTCTCTTGAGAAAAGTTGGCTTTTAAATGAGTACAGTCTACTCAGTCTTAGGTGATGTTCTTGTGTTGGAACATAGATGGCTGATGGACTCTGTTATGATCAAATGAAAAAACCTATGGCAGTGAGACACTGAGCCATTAAAGACAGTAGTCTATCACTTCTTTACAACAAGTCTCAATTTGCCCCATAGAGCATGCAAAATCTCTCTGCTGGTGCTGTCAAATAGAATGAAAAAACATCCCCAAACACTGATGGAATTATTCAGGCTTATTCGTATTCAAATACAAAGCATTGGTGTGATCCAAGTATTTCCATAGCGTATTCTAGTCTTCCCCATCTCTATAAGATTAGAGAGTGTGATTTCCTAAGAAAATCTTAGTACAAGAGAGTTCTGTCCAAATTTCATATTTTGTGGGTGGGAATTAATGTCTAGCACCTGAAAGGAGGAAAATGGTGAGCTCCTAGCTCAGCTTAGGGCTCAGTTTTTCAGAAGAACGCATAGGAGTTAAAAACTTGCAAAAACCAAACCTTGAGGAAAAACTGAACCATTTTCACAATCTTCTGCATAGTTTGATTGAATTTTGTTAGCCAGAGTTGCTCAAGAATTGTGATATGTTGGAAATGCTGCAGAGAAATATTGAAGTAATTTTTTGTTTGATTGCATTGTTTTTACTGCTGAGTATTAATGGGGTGGAGAAGAAGGGAAATTGCCTCCTAGATATGTACCCATTAAGGCTGTCAAAAAAAAGACTACTTAGTAGTCTCGTACTGCTGGAAGACAGGATGTGTATTGCTTGACAAAGTGAAGCTTAACTGAGGAACAGGAGAAATGATCCAGTGGGCAGTCTGGGCCTCCAGACATCATAGTCTTTTTGTTTAACCATAGATTTCTGGTATGACTTTCTGGCAAGTCATTTAGTCTAGCTTGTGCCTTTGGGAGTATCCCATTTTGCAGATGGGGAACTGTCTCAGAAGGGTGTTGAAAACAAAATCCATTAATGACTGTGAAACTATATAAATGCCTTCAATATGCTCAAGCTTGGCCTTGGTTTCAACATGGGTTTTTTCCTCTGGAAGTATGTCTGGTTTTATGGATGGTTGCCTTTTGTTCCCTGAAATAGGCTACTAATATGTTTTATTCATGCCTGGAGTTTTTGATGATTTGTGCTGCTTTCCAGCAATGATTGTACTCATCTCAATATGCTGCCACATATGGATTATTTGAACAATATAGAAGTTGTTTAAAGTACCTTTAAAATCAATCTGACTTGTACATTCTAAAACTGTATTTTAGCAAAAGTCATAGCAATAGCATGGGTCAGTGACAGGATAAAGTGATCAAACATTTTGCTTAATGATAGTTGTTACGTGTTTTGCTGCATGTGGAAAATGTGCCATATATGTGCAAACTGTGTATTTTGCAGTGTATCTTGCTTACAGCAAAGCTGATTTTTGTATCAACTCCTCTGTCCCATCCCTAGTTTGCATCATGCCTTGTTCCCTGTTGTTCTTTAGAACAGTCATGTCTTTTTAGATATCTGCTCTCAGTATCTCTCTGCATGTATAAAAGCTTGGCTGCATTCAGAGAGATGTATTTTTAGTCAAAGAGAAGGGTCGGGTTCAGAATTGCTGTGATCAGACTATTTCCATTGCATTCAAGGACGTCTGTTACATTCAGCTGAATTCAACCAGTCATTCTGGTTTTGGTTATGTATATCTAAGAGCACTTCACATGTGATGACTTTCAGAGCATTTGGTGAAAAATGCATGGGACCTTTAGATTTTGGTGCATGCATCTTTTGTTACTTATTTATATAATTACGTTCAAAGTCTAAGTGTAGTTTAATGCATAGATTGAAAGAAAAGGCATGCATATTCTAGTAGTCTATCTTGGAGGTATTTATGCCAATATGTTTCTAGGCATTAAATTAAGAATTTTTAATGAAAAAATTAAGACTAGATTGGTCCTTTTTATTCTCTATTTGCCTTGATACCTGAAAGACCTGAGATAAAAAGGATTCCTGTCGGTTTAGGGAATATTGCTTTCATTGGGGTGTTCTTTTTATATGTAAGGTCAGCTGAGACAGCTGAGCTGCTGGCTTCTGGCAAAAGTACTAATTTCTGTTACCGATGAGATTGTCGGCATAGGTGTTCACTGAAATGAAATGTGAGTATTTTATAAATCTAAAAGTAAGAATGTCCATTTCATTCTTATTGGTATTAGAACATTTTAAGACTGAAACATGCTTTCTTGTGAAAGACTCCCTTTTATAAATAGTTCATTTTGCTTAAAGCATCAGCAAAGTTTCCAATTCAAAATCAGTAAGCATATTTTCTAATAAAATGTAAATGAAAACAGTCCACTTGATGGGTAATGGAAACTTGGTTTCAGTGCTCCAGTCTTTTTCCTGAGTTCCTTCCAATGTTGTTTGTAATAAAATAGGCAGAAGAGAGGTTTTGTGATGGTGGTCACTGACTCCTCCAGATGCCTGATTCTTCTGCAGGGATGGTGTTGTGATTTTACATGTGTGCGTGCACGCTGGGATTTGAACTGCATAAAGTATTTTACTGAAAGCTTAACAAGCAGTGTGTAGTGCTGATACAAACAGAGCATTAGACATGTTTGTCTTTAATACAGCCATCTGTTGAGTGCTATAGCAGTTTTTCAAAAGCCTCCCTCAGCATAGACATCAAAGTCTATTCATCCACCTGTGCCTCTGATCTTCTAATATTTTTCTTATTTAAAACTAGCGAAGGGAGGGGAGCAGTATTTCAAGATCAGCAGCTTTATTTAAAACAAAACAAAAAAAAAGCCAAAAAAGCCCAGAAGACTCCCCCAAAAAACTCATGCTGCCAATTCACAAATTGTTAAAAATGTCTTTACTTGAATATTCAACACTATATTTATAAAAAAGCCACTCAACCGCGATTTCATTTTCCTCTCCTCTGAGTAACCCTTGGCCTTGCTAACACCTATTTGCTGCCTCATCTATTTACAATACAGCTGCTGAGATCATTTTCTTGGTCTGTTGGTCTGATGACATCAGCCAGACCTGTGAACTCCTCTACTGACTTGCTCTTGAAGGACAGAGAAGCATTTTCACAAAGCATGTGAGAAGCTGGTCAGTGGAAGGAGGCGCTTGCATCACCCTGACGCATTCAGCAGCTGTGGCCCAAAAGAGAAGAAAAAGCAGAAGTGTCCCTCTTGTAAAGGTCCTCTCAGGTGATGAGAGAAGCCTAGATATAGAAAAGGTGGCCCCATGAAGCTGTCTGGTGAATGTAGGTTGGCAAAGCCTGGCATAGCCTAGGTGTTCTGGTGTCTCCTTTCTTTTCTCATTTACTTGGTGTTTTGTGAAGACCAACAGGTTGGTCTTGTAAGATGTGAGAGTGAACCGGTGATCCCTTGGTTATCACCTTGTGCTGGCCTGGTGCTGTACCCTGATGTCACTCGTGACTTAGGGGGTGACTTGACTGGGTGGTGTTTGCTGACATGAGGCAAGCAAGGCCACCTTGCCCTGCTGTGGCAGAGCAAGGGGCAGGCATGGGAGGAGGAGGAAGGCTGTGATGAGGTGGGAGGGGAGGGTACCTGTTCCCAGCCACAAACTCCACATCTGGTTGCCTCTGAGTAGCAGCAGCATCGGGCAAGTTCTGGGGTTTCTGCTGTGGAGGGCAGAGCACACAGCCCAGCCTGGGATGCGCCTGATGGGCATGGCTGGGGCTGCCCTGGTGCCTCCTTGACTGCCCGCTTTCACATGGAGTGGTGACACACAGGACACGCCCTGGCAGACAAGGTCCCCTGAGGCACCCTGGCAGCAGGCATGCAGTTTTATCTGTGTGTTTTTCTCACTAAAATAGCTTGAAAATACAGCCTTAATGTAAGTCACGTCACTCGGTCTCTGAAATCGCATGACAGCTGTTACGTGACAGTAAGAGCTATTGATTACATAATGTTTTATTTACAATTTAATTTTTGAGAGATGGGTGGGGGCGCGATTAAGATACTCAAATCCAGCAATAGTTAGAATTGCAATGAAACCTACTAAAATACAGTAAGATTTGTAATGAGCTCTTCATTGCTGTGCCTAAAAGTTGCAGGAGCTGCTTCCCACAGCTCATGAAATCTTGCAAATATAGCAGTTTTTGAGCACCTGTATTTCAGGCAGAGTGACAGTGATCGCCATAAGTGCAAAGACTCCTTAAAATCTACGAGAATGGTGCAGAAATAAACAAATTTTGTGTTTCAGAAAAAGAGGATAAAGCATGTATTTCTTTTTCCCAGTGGGCGCACAAAGGAAGTATTATAAACACGTGTTAACCGGCCCTACGAGCTGTGTGTGTTCATTTCCCCTGTTCTGTGACCAGAGCTGATCTGTCTTGCTGGGTTCTGAATAGGTCACAGTGTTGTTTTCCACATTTTTCCATAGCTGGGCTCAGTATAAATTACAGTAAAAAAGTTATTCAATTTTAGCACTTTTTAACGTTCTTTGTCTCCTTGCAAATAGCTGTTCAAATGTATGGCAGAACAATGCTTTAAATAATTGATATGTAAAATTCACTGAGTTATAACTTTCCAAGCATGCACACTTTTTTACTCCAGTGAAGGTGCAGGGTCCTCAAGACCTCTCTGCAAAAGGAGGCTGTGTTGGTAGTCAGTGTGTCCTTGGCTTTGTGATACCTGGAAACTTTTTGTTTCCTGCATGTGCAGTCGCCTGCTTTGGGAGCCATTCTAAGGCATTTTTAATTCTTTTCTTGATTACAGATTGACTTGGAGCCAGAAGGGAGAGTGTATGTCATCATAGACCTTTCAGGATCATCAGGTGAAGGTAGGGACTTTCAATATTTTATCTTATTCTTTCATGAATGGAATCTTCCATGGGTCTCTGCAATGGAAGTGTTAGAGGAAGTGTGTACTGATGTCCTCTTAAATCTGTATGAGCTCAAGTTAAAATGAACGTTTTGATGTATCTGCCTGTGAGTCAATAAGCAAGTTGCAGCTTCATCTTACTCTGTTAATCCCTAATGATAACAATACCAACTAAAAGGACGGTAATGAACTGACAATACTTTAGTAGTATTAATTTCCAGACCAAACTTCCAGATTCTTTTGTTTGGAAGAATGTTGACCATTATGTAGGTGGAAATGATAAGATGTCAAAGTTGAGGGGCTAGAGTTTATTTGCTTCTTAAATTATTCTAATAGTTGGTATTTTCCCACTAAATACTTTCTTTTTCAAGTAAAGTAATGACCAAAATGTTGTAATTTTAAGGGGTGTTTTCATTTTTATGACAAGAAGTTACATGTTGGGAAAAAACCCAATTATAAAGGAGAAGTATTTATTAAATTCTTAGGAAAAAATCTGAAAATAATTTTCTGCTGTTAACTTTGAACAGAGTCAAGTGATATATGGTGGGAATAAGATAATTTATAAAGAAGCAAATCTGTTTATCTTAGTCATGCACTTGATGACAGCCTGCTCTGCTGAAATGGCCTAGATGATTGGTTTGGGTTTGATTCTTTTAAATTACGGTCTCTGATCAGGAACCTCAGGAGCTTCTCCCAGGAGCCCCTAGAGCTCAGCTAAATGAGGTTATTGTTGGTTTGCAGTACATAAAGAAGATTCGCATAAACCCTAACAGGACCTGAAACCGAAAATGCTATGAAATGAAATTATTTTGCCTGGCACAACTGAGAAACATCAGAAGAGCATGTTTATCTTTCTGTTCTTTGTAATAAATTGCTACACTCTGACCAATTACTAGCAGTAGCTTACAAAAACACATATTGCTATAAATCCTGCATTTTAAAAATTAAAGAAATTATTATTTGAACTTTATAGCCACATTTTGCACCAACAAGATATGCTCTGACTCTCTTCTTCCTGCATATTGAAGAAAATATTAATTTAATAGTAGTTTCCGCAACTCTTTCTAACTGGCATGAAAATTCAGTTCAACTGACACGTGGTTAAAGGCTTTGGCGTTGCTAAGTCATAGGGCATGCAGATGTTCTTCCATCCTTCCATTTATAGCTAATTGGTACCCAGGTGAGCATACTGTTATATTTCATCACAAGATGCATTCAAGTAGGACTGTCAAAAGGCAGGAACAGTGGGGTTACGCTGCTCTTCAAAAGTTGTTTAAAACTCTCTAGCCTTTTATACAGGAAAATAAAAAAATGGCTATAGTAATGAGTCCTGTATTACGTGGTGCATTACCCTGTGACACTTGAACGGTGTTTGGAAAGAAATCTGCAGAACTTCAATTTGTGTCGCTACGTTAGCATTGAAGGGGAATACTTGAATGGCCAGCAAGGGAGGGGAAACAGTTTATGAAATACTGTCTTATGGGAAGCCATCAGGAAGACCAAGAGGCTTTAGTTGGGCTGAATTTGGTAGAACTCTGGAGAAGTTGGTGTGCTTACAAAACATAATAGAACTTGTACAGTTTTAGAGCTTTCTGTGCAATTTAGTAAGTGCTATGTGGAAGTATTGCAGAATTCTCTAAGAAAGTTAGTTTTCCTCTCAAGGGAAATTGGAGCAGGTTTGTACAACAGTTTGTACAACACCTGTTTTTATGGTGCTTTGTTACTGATGTTACGAAATCCTGGTTTTGGGCTGCTTTGATAGGACTGTGGCCTAGCTAATTTGGGATATGTGGTTATGTTAGTGAAGCACTCTATGGATCCTTGTGCAGTGAACAAAAACACCTAAACCACGTGTAGCTTATTCTATGTGTTTCAAAAATGCCTCTTTCAGTTTATGTATACATATACATATGTATGTAAAGAGAATACATTTGATATGTATTTTATGAATTTCAGTGGGTCAGTTCACTGTAGTTGGTCTCTATTTGTTGAATATAAAAGGAAGATAATATTAAGGTTATATGAAGTGCATCACTTTCTAGAGGCCAGGGTTTGTTGAGGTGATTGCTACTCTTGGCCTAATTTGTTAACTGAGACCTTGTTTTTGAACTCCAGTTTTCATTGTGAATAGCAACACAGTGCATAGCCTTCTTTTCATGTGTATCACTATTTCACC